>PVJA010058423.1:0-10089 GCA_004027025.1 Myocastor coypus
TTTATTTTTTAAAATTTTATTTTAAGGAGTAAAAGTAGCAGAAACAAAGATAGAAAAAACAGTAACAAGTAAGAGTACATACAGTACAGAATTTCAAAACAAGAAAAATTTAACAATGGTTGCATTATATATTTTTATCATCAAATCAGTATAGATCAACAGACATAGGTATGTATCAAACAATTAAATGTTAACATTTTCAGTAAACATTTTTTTTAACTCTTCCAAACACATTTTGTATTTAAGTCACTCTTCTAAAAAACAAATTATAGGGGTTGAGAATGCAGAAAATGCAAGATCCTGAGATTGACTCCTGGTACTGCCCAAATTTTATTAATTTATTTATTTCTTCTTTTGAGTCCTTACACTAGGGAGACTATACGATATTTGCATATGTAGGTCTGGTTTATTTCACTTATGAGTATACATTCAAGATACATCCCTTTTTATATGTAGTCTTCTAGCTTATCATTCCTTATTTGAATGGAATTCTTGGTCCCAGTTTTTTCGAGAATCTTTTCACAAGAATTGTGAAAAGTCTACACTCCCACCAACACTGAAGAAGGGATCCTTTGGCCTCACAGCCCTGCTAACATTTGTTATTGGTTGATTTCTTAATAACAGCCATGCTTTCTGGGGTTAGGTAGTCTCTCGGAGTTGTTTTAATCCACACTTCGCAAGTTACAAATGATGTTGAATACTTTTTCACATATTTACCATTTTTATGTCTTTATGACAAGTGTCTATTCATTTCGGATGCCCACTTTTTGGTAGGGTCTTCATAAATTTGAGGAAGTCTGACTTTCTATGTTTTCTATGTAGTCTATACAGTAATTTTTTGTCTAAAGGACAGCTGGCAAAGATTTTCCCGCACACTGTGGGTTATCTCCTCACTCTCGGTGATTTCTTTTGCTCTGCAAATCTTTTAAATATGATGAGATTCCAACTGTGGATTGTGATACTTTCTGGGCAATCAGGATGTTGTTCATAGAATCTCTGTCTAAACCAATGACTTCAAGAGTTCTACTTATTCTACTCTTCAACAGACTTAGTGCGTAGTAACATAGAGATAAGAATGAAGGCCACTTGATGTCTACTTGTGGTGAGACATGGACCAGAGCCCGGAGGGGGCTGCCTTCTGTTGCTCAGGAGTCTCAGAAAGCTGAGGCTTAGAGTTGGCAGGTGGCAGCTCCTCCTGTGGGTGCCTTGTCCTTGAATTATAGACAGAGCCCATTTCTGTTGCCTGAAATTCCCAGAAGCTGGGGCTCAAGGTTGCGGATGGCAGCTCATCCCATGGGTGCCCTGTTCTTTGTTTATCTGCTACGGGACACCAATGGTTGCCTCCTCCCCTGCTTAATGTATTATTTGTTAGCATTTACATGAGCTACATGTCTGGATATGTCTGGAATATGCTGTGTCTATTAAAGTAGTGACGCATATTCCTTAGCCATTTTTTTTTTTTTTAATGCTGAATAAAAAGAAGAGCCTTCTGAGGCTCTGGGCTCACTGAGGAAGAGAAATTTCAGTGAATCCTCTGAAGCTACATTCATTGGCTCTTCTCGTTTCTTTTAGCACTGGACAAAAATCATACAACACTTAGTGTTTCTTATTTATTTATTTATTTATTTATTTATTTATTTATGTCCTTTTGAGACAGGGTCTCTCTGTGCAGTTTAGGCTGGCCTTGAGCTCACTTTTGTGGCCTAGACTGGTCTGGAACTCGCACTGATCCTCCTACCTCAGCCTCCCAAGTGCTGGGATTACAGGTGTGTGCCACCACGCCCAGCTAGTGTTTCTGTTTTAATATTTAGGTCTTTGATCCATTTCAACTTTAGTTGAGCTCATGTGGAAGATATGGGTCTAATTTTAATCATTGGCATGTGGGAGGCCGGTTTTCCAAGCAGCACTTACAAAAGAAGCTGTTTTCTTCCAAAGGTGCTTGACACCTTTGCAAAAGATACTTCAGTAGTGTTTGTCTGGAGTTAATTCTGCATCTTCTAATCTGTTCCTCTGAACTTCAGGTCTGTTTCTTTGTCAGTACCAAGCAGATTTTATTAGAGTAACTTTAGAATATAATTTCAAATCAGGGACTGTGATGCCCCCTGACTTGCCTTCGCTGCCCAGAACTGATTTTGCTCTTTTAGGCCTACTCTGGTTCAAATGAATTTTGTGAATGTTTTCTCTAATTCTCGGAAGTATGCTAATGATATTTTGATTTGGATTGCATTAAGTCTGTAAAACAATTTTGGGAGTATGGCTATTTTAACTATGTGTTTCTTTTAACCCAAAAGCAAGAGATATCTCCATTTTTTGATATCTTCTTTGATCTCCTTTTTCAGAGTACTGAAATTTTCAACCTAAAGATTTTTACTTCCTTTGTTAGATTGATTCCTAAGTATTTCATTTTTGTATACTATTGTGAAAGGTGTCCTTTCTCTAATTTCTCTCTCAGCGCATTAGTTTTTGTACAGTAATACTACTGCTTTTTGAGTGTCAGCTTTATTCTCATCTATGCTACCGAATTTAGTTATTAGGTCTATAAGTCTTTGGTTATACATTCATTTTTGGTTCACATGAGGCTCAAGACCACAGAGTCACTTAGAAATCCAGGTTCCCAGGGCCTTATTGTGGTGGCTGCATTTTCTTCTTTTTCCCTCCAAGCTGCTGTAGTTGTAATTGTAGAGCTCTTTTACTGCCTTCATTAGATGGATTCCTAGGTGTTTCATTTTTTTTGGATGCTATTGAAAGATGCTGTTTCTCTATTCCTATTTTCGGTAGTTTGTTTTTTTTTTTAAACTCATGAATGGGTGTTGGACTTTGTCGAATGCTTTTTCTGTATCTGTTGATACAATCTATGATTCTTGTTTTTGACTCTGTAAATATGGCATATTACATTTACTGTTTTGCATATATGGAACCATTCCTGCCTTTCTGGGATGAATTTTACATGCTTATAGTATACAATCTTTTCTGTATATGTGGCCAGCTCAGCCTACCCTGGGGATGGATCTGGCATGGCATGTGGTGCCAGGGATTACACCAAAGTCCCAAATGTTTGCTTAAGCAGGCACTTTAGACCACTGAGCCATCTCGCTGGCCCAATCATTGTACATAATCTTCTTGGTGGATTGCTTCATTCTGTTTGTCTTTTTTTCAATGCTTACAGTGTTTATTGATGACAAATATCCTGACAAAGGAGCCTCACTCAAAAACATACTGTACACACAGATAAGAAGAAACATACAGAATGTTGTAAACATACAAAATGTCTTAATGCTTTATGAAAAAAGATACAAAATGCACAAAAATTCAAATGCATGTGAACTCTTGCTCACTGTGTTGTGTAAAAGTCTCTAATTAAAAAATCTATAATTTCTTTAGAGCATACACTTCTGTCTCTCTGTTTGGAGTTTTCAGTACAGCTCATCAAAGAAAACTATCTAATATAAAACATCACATATATGGTGATAGTTTTCCTCTTTTGTGGCCTCAAAAGATTGTATTTTTGTTACTATTTAAAAAAGGGATTGGGCTCGGGAGATAGCTCAGTAGTCTAAGCACCTGCCCAGTAAGTGCAAGGTCCCAGCTTTGGTCCCAGTATGGCATGTGTTATGGTTTATGTCTAGTTGTCCCTCCAAAGCCTCATGGAGTCATTGGGCGGGGACTTCTAGAGTTTGAGACTTGATCCATGATCCCTGGGATTATGGGTTTTGGTACTGATGGGATTATGGGTGTAGCCTAGGGCGGGAGCTAAGGTGGAGAGCCTGAATGTAATATAAAGAGAGACAGAGAGACAGACTGGAGCTCTAGCTGTTGCTGCTGCTCTGCTGCCCTGACTGACTGGCTGCCTCTGCTGCCATTTTGTTGCTGTTCTGCCGCCGTGAACTGGATGCTCTCAACCCTGCTCCACTCAGCCTTGGGCCAGCCGAATATGGACTGAAGCCTCTACGAACTGTGAGCTAAATAAACCTTTCCTTCCTTCATTTTGAGTGTCAGGTATTTCGAGCAAAAAGTAACTAATACAGCATGCTATGCCAGTCTCAGAACCCTGAGCATGCCATGGCAGTCCTAGAACTGGGTGTGGTAGCACACATCTGTAATCCCAGCACTGAGGAGGCTGATGCAGGAGGATCACCACAAGTCTGAAATGCCTAGAAAGACCCTGTATAAAGAAAAAGAATATTCTCATAAATGAGTGATTAAATTTAATCTGCACTTTTTGCCATATCCTATTGAGGATTTTTTCATCTATGTTCATTAAGGAGACTGACCTGTAGTTCCCTTCTTTGGTCAAAACCTTCTCTGATTTTGTTATCAAGGTAATGTTAGCTTCTAGGACTGAATTTGGGAATATTGTTTCCCATTCAAATTCATGAAAGACTTTGAGAAATAACAGTATTAAATCTTCTTTAACTTTCTTGTAGAATTCATCACTGAATCCATTAGGGCCTGGGCTTTTATTTGCTAATAGATTTTTGGTTACATCTTTAATTTCATTGGTTGATCTTGGCTTATTTAAATTACTTATATCTTTTGCTTCAGCTTTGACAGTTCATATGTACCTAGGAATCTTTGTTTCTTCTATATTTTTCTTTTTATGCAATTACAAGTTCTTAAGGTAGATATAGGTTATCTTTTGGATTTTTCTAGAATCCTTAATGATTTCACCCTTTCATTCCTAGTTGCATGGATTTGAAACTTTTCTTTCTTTCTCTTTGGCTAAGGGTTTGCTAATTTTATTGAATCTTTCAAATAATGAACTGCTCAATTCATTAATTCTTTGTATTGTTTTCTTAGTCGCTATTACGTTAACTTCTTCTCTGATCTTCATAATTTTCTTTCTTCTATGAGCTTTGGACTCGATTTATTCTTCATTTTTTAGAAGTTTGAGGTTTAGCATTGAAGTGTTCCTTTGAGCTCATTCTATTTTCCAGATATTGGTAGTCACTGCTATAAATTTCCTTCACAGAATTGTTTTCATTGTGTCCCATAAGTTCCAGTATGTTGTATTAGCATTACCATTTAACTATAGAAGCTGTCTCATTTCTCCTTTAATTTTATTTGTGAGCCACTAGTTGTGTGAAATGGTGTTATTTACTTTCCATTGTTTATAAAGCTCTTGTGGTTTCTATTTAATTTATTTTTAATTTTATTGCACTATCATCTAATAATATGCATGGGATAGTTTTCAGTTCCTTTGCACTTCATTAAGTATGTTCTGTGAGCTCACATGAGGTCTCTTTGGAGAATATCCCATGTGCAGCCGAGAAGAATATGTACTCTGACATTGTCTAGTGGAACACTGTAGACAACTACTTCATTTATTTATTCAGAAGTTTGTTTCAATTCTTATTTTTGATTTTTTTGTCTAGTTGATCTGCCTGTCTGTGACAGTGTGATATTGACATACCTCAATATAATTGTATTAGTTATTTCATTTTTCATGTTCATTAATATTTTTACATCGTTGGGCGTATTGGTATTTGATTATTGCATTTTCCTTTTGAATTGTTCCCTTTACATGTATGTGGTGACCTTGTTTGTCTCTCTTAATCAGCCTTAGCTTGAAATCCAGCTTGTGTACATACAGAATAGCTAACCCTGCTTATTTCCTAGGTTATTTTCATTGTTTTCCACTGTTTGACTTTCACTCTGAATTTTTAAAAAATTCAATATGTTTTTTTACCTTGCCTGGTAGATTCATTCTTTTGAATTTCATGGAGTTGTAGTCCTGGTTATCTCTTTCATTTATTTATTTATTTAATTTTGAAGATAGAAAAAAAGACAAACACAAAACAAAACAAAAACAATAAAAATGATACAGGGCTGGGAAGATGGCTTAGTATTAAGCACTTGCCTGGAAAGTGCCAGGTCCTGAATTTGATCCCTGGTACAAAACAAAAACAAAACAAAAAAACAAACAAAAAAAAATACAGAACTAAAAAATGAAGATAGGAAATTAACAATGGTTGTTATACTATATACTGTTATCTTCAATATAGTTACAGATATAAGAATGCAAGATTGATCTAACAGTGAGACATCAATTGTTCCTTTCATGAAAGCAATAGAAATAACTGGTACTATAATCTTAGCTAATATCGAATTATTTATGTCCTGTCCTTCCCTTTTTTCTTCTTTTTCCCCATCCTAGTTGTTTATTCCTTTTAATAGAACATAAACATTATAACTTATTAATTCTTTCTAGGATGCCCTTCAGAATATTTTGGAATGCTTGTTTGGCACTCATTAATTTCCCCAGATGTTCTTTGTCTTCTGATTTCTCCAATAATTTTTTTCTCCATCATATTTTGAAAGATAGTTTTGCAAAATACATCAATTATGTTGTAGGAAAGGAAAGAAGGTTAGCAAAATACATAAATCAAAGTTGGAGGCTGTTTAATTTTTTTTTTTTTTTGTCTTTTTGAGACAGGGTCTCACTGTGCAGTTCAGTCTGGTCTTGAGCTCACTTTTGTAGCCCAGGTTGGTCTCGAACTCGCTCCGATCCTCCTGCCTCAGCCTCCCCGAGTGCTGGGATTACAGGTGTGCGCCATCACGCCCGGCATTACAATTTTTATAGTGTTTACTTATTTATTTTTATGGCCGGCTCAGCCTGCCCAGAGGGCAGGGCTGGAACAGCATGTGAGCTTGATCAAGTAGATTTCATCCCAGAGACAAAAGAATAGCTCAATATACATGAATTTATAAACACAATGTATCACATAAACAGGAGCAGAATCAAAAACCATATAATTATATCAATCAATGCAGAAAAGACTTTGAACTAGATGTGAATTCTCTTCATGATAAACACCTTGAAGAAAACAGTTAGAGAAGAACCAATACTTGAATATGATAAAAGCAATTTATGACAAACCAGCAGCCACTATCATACTACTGGAGAAAAACTTGAAGTTAAATTATCATTATTTGCTGACCACATGATATTCTACCTAGAAGATACAAAAGAACTCCACCAAAAAACTCTCTTCCCCCCCCCCCCAGGACCAGGGTTCAAACTCAGTAACTTGCATTTGCCATGGAACTATCTCCCCAACCCCTAAAAATCTCTTAGAAGTTATAATCAACTTCAGCAAAGTAGGAGGAGAAAAGATCAACATGAAAAATCATTAGAGTTTGTGTTCACAAATAATGAACCAGATGAGAAGGAAATTATGAAAACAATGCCGTTGACAATGGCTTCACAAAAAATGAAATATCTAGGGATTATTCCAAGCAAGAAAGTGAATGATCTCTACAAAGAAAACTGCTGCACACTGAAGAAAGAGCCTGAAGAGGAGCTCAGAAAATGGAAAGCTGTCCCTTACTCCTTCATAGACAGATGCAATATTGTCAAATTGGTCATACTCCCATTATTACATAAATTCAATGTAGCCCAATTCAAAAATATCAATACCAGACTTTATAGATCTAGAGAAAACAATCCTAAATTCCATATTGGGTGAGAAGAGACTCAGAATATCAGCAGAAGTTTAGGACAGTAAGAGCAAAACAGCAGGTAGAAATGCCTAACTTTAAGAGATCCTACAAAGCAATAATGATGAAAACAGCATAGTCCTGGAACAAAAACCCGTATGTGTAGCAATGGAGCACAATCGAGGATACAGAAACTTTCCCTGACATTTTCCATTATTTGATCTTTGACAAAGCGACCAAAAGCATATGCTAAAAGAAAGATAGCCTATTGAACAAGTGATGCTGGGAAAACTGGTTCGCTGTTTCCAAAAGAAAGTGAACCCTTATGTTTCCCCATGTACTAAATTAAAATAAAAATGGATCAAAGATCTAAATATTAAACCAGAAACATTAAATCTACTGGAAGATGAAGTAGGCAAGATGCTGGAAATCATAGGTGTACAAAACAATTTTCTAAAGAACCCTGGGCCAGCGAGACATCGGTCTACCTAGGCAAGCTTAGACAACTGCAGGGACTGTGCTTCAATCCCCAGCACCACATGCTGTGCTAGTCCCATGCCCAGGGCAGGCCAAGCTGGCTATAACACAAACAAACAAACAAACAAACAAACAAATATATAACCTCAATAGTATGAGAAATACCAGCAAGAGTCAACAAATGGAATTATTCCAGTTGAAACTCTTTTATATACTTATGTGAAAAAGTGTTTAGCATCTCTGGTCACTAGGGAAATGCGAATCAAAATAATATTAAAATTCTGGTGTGGCTGTGGTGAGACTGGAACCCTTTTTCTTTACTGGTGAAACTACAAACTAGTTACAATCATTACAACTATCAGGCAGGAGATTTCTCAAAGATCCCATATTAGGAATTCCAAATGACCCAGCCATCCTCCCACTAGGTATCTTCCTCAAAGAACTTAAATCATCATATGGGAGCAATACATGCATAGCAGCATTGATAACAGTGCAATTTGTAACACCTAAATCTTTTATAGCCATCAACAGACACAATTGGATACAGAAATTGTGGTATCTATATGTAGTGGAATATTTGAGACATTTGTAGGAAAATGAGAGCACCTGGAAAATATAACGTTGAATGAAAGAAACCAGACGCACAAGCTTAAGTACCACATTGTATCTTTCACTTGAGTGAGGCAAAGCACAAAGAATATGTTGAAAGATGGATAGAAAGGGACAAGAGGGTGGGTATCTTGCAGGAAGGAAGTGGTCCAAGGGATCAAGGCCAAGGAGCGAGGGGGGAGGGAAATAAGAATGAATTTATGCCAGGAGCAGGAACCTAATAACCTCAATTACTACAAACATCATATGCCATCACACGAACTAAGACAAGTGACCTCAAGGAGACTCTTAAAATGGATAGGAGAACTGGGGGAGAAAAGAGGGAGGAAAGCGAAGAAAGGGAGAAAGAGACTTTTAAAAAGAAACATGCTGTATTGTATACATTTAATCATTCCCCAAGATGATTGTAAACTACATGAGGTGCAATGATAAACAAATAAAATTAAATTTTAAAAACATCATTCCCTAGATGTCTGCAGTCTGCAGACTCCTCCAGAGTCTGGCTATTTTCTTGTGAATACAAAAATGGCCATACTTCCAAACATCAGACATGAATTTGACCCCCATCAAAATTCCACCATCTCTTGCTATAGGACTAAAAAAATAATTCCAAAATTCATATTGAATTTAAGAAACCCAGAAGAGCAAAAGCAATTCTAGGTATAATTTCAGATATGAAGTTATATTACAAAACTGCAATGATTTTAAGAAAAAAAACATAACACACACACACACACACACACACAAGGCATGTGGATCAATGGAACAGAATAGAAGATACAGAACAAACATGAAGCACATGTAGCTGTTGGACTTTTAAAAGAGTACAAAAACATACATTGAAGGACAGATAATTTTTAATAAATGGTTCTGGGAAAATTGGCTACCCTCATACAGAAGAATAAATCTAGACTCTTATCTCTCTTCATGTACTAAATCAAATCAAAGTGGATCAAAGGCTTAAGTGTGAAATGGAAATTTATAATGTTTTAGAAAATCAAGTCAGTAAATCTCTTGAAGACATAAGTGTAGGCAATGACTTTATGAGTAGAGCCTTAGTGACACAAGAAATAGTACTAAAAATCAACAAATGGAATGACACAAACTTAAACAGCTCCTACACAGCAAGGCAACGAGCCAACACAGAGAAAAGACAATTTATGCGTGGGAAAAAAAAAATCACTTCCTACTTCAAAAACAGTAGAGTAACTCCTGAATATATAAAGAGCCAAGATAAATTAGGCCACTCTAAATCAAATATAAATCAAAAAATGGGCAACTGATATAAATTTACACTTCTCAGAAGAAGAGGTATAAGTGGTCAATAAATACACGAGGGTGTTAGTTACTCTTTTCTCATTACTGGGACAAATACCTGACACTCAAAATGAAGAAAGGAAAGGTTTATTTAGCTCACAGTTCATGCAGGTTTCAGTCCATATTCGGCTGGCCCAAGGCTGAGTGGAACACAGCAGAGAGCATCCAGTTCATGGCGGCAGAACAGCAACAAAATGGTGGCAGAGGTAGCCAACTAAACAGGGCAGCAGAGCAGCAGCAACAGCTCTA
>PVJA010058424.1:0-10086 GCA_004027025.1 Myocastor coypus
GTAGCATGTCGTGCTGGGGATCGAACCATGGTCCCGGAAGCCACCCAAGCTTTCCTAAGCAGGCGCTTTAGACCACTGAGCCATCCTGCCGGGCCCCTCTCACATCTCTTGACTAACCTCAAAACGGTTCTGCCGAGTTGGGATGTCCACTGCTGTCAAGTCAGCCAGGGATCTGAACTGTGCATTGGAGTGATCCCTGAGGAAGGTGAGTACCGGGATGACCCCGTCGGGATGGATACAGACCTCTAGCTCATTGTAGCAAGTCACCTGCAAACAGAGAGAGAAGAAGCATCTTTGCAAAAAGCAGCCAGCTGGGGGGGTGGTGGTGCTTACTCAGTTTAGGGGAGAGAAAAGCACCCGAATTTGGAGTAGAGGGGTTCTGTGTTCTTTGCAACCAGGCTGTCTACTCCCATGCACCCTGAGAATATGGCTGTTTCCTGATTCAGACCCCAACTACTGGAGCAAGCATTACCTGAACCTGCTGCACATACTTGGGCAGGATTTCAGCCACATACTCCCCAAAGGCTGAGAGCTGCTTGTGGGTCACTGTGTCCTGTGACCTGACAGTGGCTGCAAGAGAAATCATACTCATCAAAAAGGAACAGAGAAGGCAGCAAGTGGCCCTCTGCCTGTCTTGTGGGTTTGTAAAGGGTGTTGGCTCTAAACAGGGCTCCCCATAGAACCTTAAGGAAGGAGCAGATGGGACTAGTCCAGGCACTAGGAAGTAAGGGAAACCTGAGGAAACACCACTAGCCCTACACAGGACAAACTCTTGGCACAGCCAAAGTATCTGCCTCATCTTGACCCTGTCCCATGGCTGTTCCTTTGCACTCCTGCAAGTACAGCATGGGGTCAGCTCTCCCATCACACTGCACCTCTTAAACAGAGGAACCAGGATTTGAACCGCAGCATTTAGGTAAGGACTTTAGGACTTAAGAAACCTACAAAAAAAAAAAAAAAAAAAAAAAAAAAAAAAAAAAAAAAAAAAAAAAAAAAAAAAAAAAGAAAAGAAAAAGAACCCTCATAGATATGTGCAGAAAACCAAAGCCAGCTTTCGACAATTATGCCTTCCTATTCCTCATTCATGGTGCCCTAAATCAGTGCCAGACTTTGGAGCTAAGGTAGTTCTTTGTCTCTGGCAGTGGGCAGACCTGCTCTTTCCCTAAGTCTGTCACGCAGAGCGATTTAGTTATCTGGTCTGTTTTCTTTTGAGACAAGACCTCCCTTTGCAGTTGGGGCAAGTTTTGAAATCACTATATAGGCCAGGCTGGCCTCAAAATTGCTGTACTCCTGCTTCAGCCTCCTCTGGGCCGGGGTTACTGCTGTGCACCGCCAGGTCGGGCTGTTTTGTTCTTGATCTATCCTACGAATGAAATCCTGTCTCCTTCGTAAGGCTGGTGTGCGAGCCACAGAACTTTCTGCATTCATCGCCTTCATTTGGTGCCTGGCGTACAGCGAGAGAACAATTCAGGCCCGCCACTGTTCTCTCCGAAGCGTTAGAGTTTTGTTTCCTGTCTTCCAAGGGCTGCCAATTTAATCAGAAAGAGGGGATCGTGGAAACGAACAGAGGCAACCAAGGCCGGAACAGAAGAGGTCTAAGTCACGGGGAAGGCTCAACTGCGCTTGCAAGGCGGAGAACACTCGGTCAGGTCCCCAAGGACAAGCACGGACGGGGTAGAGTGCCGGAGCAAGGACAAGCATCTGGCAGCAGGACGCGAGGCGCGCTGCCCGCGCATACTCACGGCGCGAGTCAGCCGCCGCGCTCTCCCTCCGCACCCATCGCGGCGGCGCCGAGGGTCGCCCAGCCCCTGCACGGGAGAGAAGGGGCGCAGACCCACGCGTGAGCCTGAGGAGCCCTCCGCGCTGCGTGTCCCACAGCCTCCACTCGCCCCAGCAAGCTGACCCCCGCTTACCCCCGGCCGCTGCTCTGCCCCCCGCGAGCCCTCGCCACCAGAGCCTGGCCGCGGCGGCCGCCATGCTCCCCGGATGCAGAGCCGGCAGCCGAGGGAGGACCCACAGGACGCGGAGGCCCAAGGGCACGGACCGAGAGCGGAAGTGTGTAACACATCCTCTTCCGGGCGGGCGCCGGGTCAGAAGCACAAGTTCCGGGCACCGGGAAGAAAAGGGAACGCAGGCAAGAAGGCAAAGACGGGCAAGCTGGGAAACCGTGAGGTGAAGGAAGCCCTACTTCTGTGTGGAAGAGGCTGAGGCGAAAGTGAAGACGCCGAAGAAACGGACAGGTGAGAGGCAGCGAAGGGCCGGGCGTTCTGGGCTCTGCGTTTCACACCCCGCCCCCGCTCCCGGAGCTGAGCTACCGGGGAGAGCAGACGGTGCACGGTGCGGCCGAGGGGGAGCGGTTTCCTTGACGACCGGTGCTCCCGCGACTCCAGGAGGAATGGAGACCCCGCGCAGGGAGATGGGCTTCCGTGTGCCCCGAGCTGGGGACTGGGGCTTTGGGCAAAGCTCCGTGTCGGAGCTTTAGAGTTATTAAGACGAGCGTGTAAGGGCAGGGACAGAAGTTCAAAAAAAGAGCCAGAGGATTGAGGAGTCCCTGGCCTTGCCTTCCATGGCAGGACGTTGGATGAGCGGCCGAAGGGGTGTGTCGGGGGCGCTCAGGGACGCGGGGGTCCTTTTTCCTTCCTGTAGGCCTTACTAGTTTTATGCCCAAGTTACTTAGGTAGTAAGGCTTTCGCGATCATAGGCATTCTCGTCTTTTGCTTTCATGTTTTGCCCTGTCACAGCATGGAAAAGAATATTTGATGTACTCTTAGGAGACCAGCAGAGTTGGCAGTTCTGATGATTTCCTTGGGAGAGGGCCACCCCTGCAGGAAAGTGAGCCCAGGTTTGGTTGAGGGAGCCTGCAGGAAAGTAAGTGGCCAGGCCAGCACTCAGACCAACGTGGCCCATTTTGGCTTCAGTTTCTCCATCTCCCTGCCCAGGTTGGCCAGTTTGTGGCTGTGAACTTCCCAGCTGCTGACAAGAGAAGTTGGCCACCATGGAGTCACTGGAGGAGCCTGGAGCATCCATGGATGAGAATTACTTTGTAAACTACACTTTCAAAGATCGCTCCCACTCGGCCCGTGTGGCTCAGGGTATCATGAAGCTGTGTCTGGAGGAGGAACTCTTTGCTGATGTCACGATTTCGGTGGAAGGTCGGGAGTTTCAGCTTCACCGGCTGGTCCTGTCTGCTCAGAGCTGCTTCTTCCGGTCCATGTTCACTTCCAACCTAAAGGAGGCTCACAACCGGGTGATTGTGCTACAGGATGTCAGCGAGTCTGTTTTCCAGCTGCTGGTGGATTACATCTACCACGGCACCGTGAAACTCCGGGCAGATGAGCTGCAGGAAATTTATGAGGTGTCAGACATGTACCAGCTGACATCTCTTTTTGAGGAGTGTTCTCGGTTTTTGGCCCGCACGGTGCAGGTGGGAAACTGCCTGCAGGTGATGTGGCTGGCAGACCGGCACAGCGATCCCGAGCTCTACACTGCTGCCAAGCACTGTGCCAAGACCCACTTGGCCCAGCTGCAGAGCACCGAAGAGTTCCTCCACCTGCCACACCACCTCCTCATGGACATCATCTCGGGTAGGCTGAGGAAGGGGCCCTGGGTCCTGAGGCCGAGTGGGCTTCCTTGTCAGGAGAAAGGAGCTGCGAGCTTCCTGGGTGGGATGAATGGTGAGGATGGGTTTTCTTGCTGAGTCAGAATTCAGGGTAGCTGCTGTGAGGGTGAGGGTGCTTTACAGAAGCGACAGCCGGGAAAAGGAAAGCTGCAGCACTTTCTCATAAAAAGTAGTCAAGAAGCCCAGCATGCTGGCACATGTCTGTAATCCCAGCATACTAGGATGAGGCAGGAGGATCAAAAGTTTGAGCAACCGGGCCAGCGAGATGGCTCAGTGGCCTAAAGCACCTGTGGAGGAAACTTAAGGCAAGCGCCTGTGACCGCACCTTGATCCCTGACACCATGTGCTGTGCACCCCCACCCCAGGGCGGGCTGTGCCAGCCATAACACAGACAAATAAATGAGGTTTATTTATTTATTTATTTATTTTTTATAAATGAGGTTTAAGAGAAATAAATAAAAAAATCTTGGGAGCCGGGTGTGGTGGCTCACGCCTGTAATCCCAGCACTTGGGAGGCTGAGGCAGGAGGATTGGTGCGAGTTCGAGACCAGCCTGGGCTACAAAAGTGAGCTCAAGGCCAGCCTCAACTGCATAGCGCGACCCTGTCTCAAAAAGCCCCCCAAAAAAAAAAAAAATCTTGGGGCCTGGCAGGATGGCTCAGTGGTCTAACGCGCCTGCTTAGGAAAGCTTAGGTGGCTTCAGGGACCACGATTTGATCCCCAACACCACATGCTGTGCCAGCCCTGCCCTCAGGGCAGGCTAAGCCAGCCATAGAAATAAATAAACAAACAAAAGTTCTGAAACAATAAAATAAAATAAAATAAAAATAAATTAAAAAAAATCTTTAGAAAAAAAAAAGTTTTGAGCAACCTAGTGAGACCTTGTCTAAAAATAAAAGCGGACAGGGATATAATTCATTTTGAAGAGCCTGAACTTAATCCCCAGTACAGAAAATGAAGAAAAAAAAGTAATCTTTTTCCCAGCACTTGAGAGGCTGAGGCAGGAGGATCGGTGTAAGTTTGAGACCAGCCTGGGCTACAGAAGTGAGCTCAAGACCAGCCTGAACTGCATAGTGAGACCCTCTTCAAAAAGACAAAAAAAAAAAAAGTAATATTTTATGGGCTAAAGTATTCTCATCTGACCTGTACCGTGCATGCTCCCACGCATGTGTGTGTGTGCATGCGCACACACGTAGGTAGTCTTAACACACAGTGGTAATCTAATAAAGTAGTTGAGTTTCTCCTTGAGATTGTTACTAACCATGGCTTTCCTCTGCCTCTCACAGATGGAGTTCCATGTTCCCAGAACCCAACAGAAGCAATAGAAGCCTGGATCAATTTTAATAAAGAAGAGAGAGAGACTTTTTCTGAGTCACTTAGGGCTAGCTTGAAGGTAAGGTAGATTCCTTCCTAACAACTGGGGCAGCTTCATCTTTGTGTCCCAGCTGTCGGATGGCCTGGCGCCTGATGTTTGTTGATCTCTGGCTGAAGTTGATAGGAGCTGCAGGGAGAAAGCCTGTGACTGGTGAAGCCACCAATCGATGCACTTCAAAGCTTGCTCTCTGGCTGAAGTTGATAGGAGCTGCAGGAGAAAGCTCGTGCCCGGTGAAGCTACCAATCGAGGCACTTCAAAGCTTGCTATTTGCCTTTTTTTTTTTTTTGCGGGACGAGGGTTCGAACTCACAACCTTGCACTTGCCAGGCAGGCACTTGTGCCACAGAGCTATCTCCCCGGCCCCTTGCTATGTTTTTTTATGTTTTTTTTTTTTGTTTTTTTTTTTGGTCTTTTTGAGACAGGGTCTCCCTATGCAGTTGAAGCTGGCCTTGAGCTCACTTTTGTAGCCCAGCCTGGTCTCGAACTCACACCAATCCTTCTGCCTCAGCCTCCCAAGTGCTGGGATTACAGCCGTGAGCCATCATGCCTGGCTATTTGTCTTTTTGAGACAGAGTTTTACTATACAGATCAGGCTGGCCTTGATCTCACTTTGTACCTCAAGTTGACCTCAAACTTGCAGTGATCCTTCTGACTCAGCCTCCTGAGTGCCATGGTTACAAGTGTGCACCATACCTGACTCCAAAACTCCTTTTTTTTAATTTTTAATAAATTGTTTGTTTGTTTATTTTTATGGCCGGCGCAGCCTACTCTGAGGGCAGGGCTGGTGCAGCATGTGGTACCGGGGATCGAACTGCAGTCCCGGCAGCTGCCTGAGCTTTCCTAAGCAGGCACTTTAGACCACTGAGCCATCCTGCCAGGCCCCTTTTTTAATAAATTGTGACTCAATTTTTTTTTTTCTTGTTTCAGAACTTTTGTTTGTTTATTTATTTATTTTTATGGCTGGCTCAGCCTGCCCCGAGGACAGGGCTGGCATAGCATGTGGTGCCAGACCACGGTCCCTGAAGCCACCCAAGCTTTCCCAAGCAGGCGCTTTAGACCACTGAGCCATCCCACCAGGCCCCTCAAATTTTTATTTATTTTTTTGTCTTTTTGAGACAGGGTCTTGTTATGCAGTTCAGGTTGGCCTTGAGCTCACTTTTGTAGCCCAGGCTGGTCTCAAACTCGCACCGATCCTCCTGCCTCAGCCTCCCGAGTGCTGGTATTACAGGTGTGCGCCACCACGCCCGGCTTCAAATTTATTTTTAAAACTTTATTTATGTTATGGCTTGCTCAGCCTGCCTTGGGGGTGGGGCTGGCACAGCATGTGGTGCTGGGGATCGAACCATGGTCCCTGCAGTTACGTAAGTTTGCCTCAGCAGGTGCTTTTTTTTTTTTTTTTTTGGCTTTTTGAAACAGGGTCTCACTGTGTAGTTCAGCAGTTCAGGCTGGCTTTGAGCTCACTTTTGTAGCCCAGGCTGGTCTCGAACTCGCAGCGATCCTCCTGCCTCAGCCTCCCAAGTGCTGGGATTACAGGCGTGAGCCACCACACCCGGCACTACAGCAGGTGCTTTAGACCGCTGAGCTATTTTGCCAGCCCTCAAAACTCCTTTTTGGTTCATCTGGGTTTTTTTTGTTTTTGTTTTTTTTGTTTTCCTTTTTGAGACAGTGTCTGTTTGTCTGTCTTTCTTTTTTCTTTCTTTTTTTTTGGGGGGGGGTGGGATTGGGGTTCAAACTCACAACCTTGTACTTGCCAGGCAGGCGTTTGTGCCACGGAACTATCTCCCCAGCACCAACAGTGTCTTTCTATAATGTAGGCTACCCTTAACTCACCAAGTAGCCTGTGCTGACTTCAAAAATCCCGATCTTCTTGCCTCAGCTTCCCAATTATTAGGAATTTTTTTCAAAGGATTGCTTTTATTTTATTTTATTGTTTTTTTTTTTTTTTTTTGTCTTTTTGAGACAGGGTCTTGCTATGCAGTTCAGGCTAGCCTTGAGCTCACTTTTGTAGCCCAGGCTGATCTCGAACTCGCACTGATCCCCCTGCCTCAGCCTCCCGAGTGCTGGGATTACAGGTGTGAGCCACCACGCCCGGCAGATTGTTTTTATTTTTAATTTTTTGAAAACAGAAATTCAGTCTTCTAGGGCTACCAACAGATCACCCATGGATATAGGGGACAAGCTCAAAAGGTCCACCTCCCTCACTAAATGCTATAGGGCCTTGCCCCATTGGTACTATCCAGAAACCATGTGGAAGTGTATGGAGTACATGTGTGGGACATTTGTTTAATAGGACATCACAAGTTTTGTGTCCCTTGTCACAATGACCCTAAATTCCTGTGGGGTGTGTTGTAAACAGAGTAGCCATTGTTCAGACCCCTGCTCTGAGCACACCCTGCGTTGCTGGGGTTCCTGTGTGCAGCACCACGCCCAGCCTCAAAGCTCCTCATGAGAATTCCTTTCATTAGTGCATTAAGAATCCTTGGGCCCAGAAGGAAAAAAAAAAAAAAATCCTCTGCCTGAAGTAGCAGCTTGTGCTTGTTTCCAGCAAGCTGCAGGTCCAAACCATTCTCTGCCCTAGTGTGAAACATGTAAAGGAAGGGGACTAGCTGGAGAGGCAGCATGACCAGCAGGGACATGGGCTGGAGCACAGTGCATGCGAGGGACCTGGGACCTTCCAGATTCGCGGCTGGGCTAAGCCTTCCCTGGGAGCTTCCGGCCACTCACTCTTTGATGTCACTGGCAGGAAATTGGGGAGAATGTGCACATTTACCTTATCGGGAAGGAGTCCTCGCGCACACACTCCCTGGCCGTGTCCTTGCACTGTGCGGAGGATGACTCCATCAGCGTCAGCGGCCAGAACAGCCTGTGCCACCAGATCACGGCAGCCTGCAAGCACGGGGGCGACCTGTACGTGGTGGGTGGCTCCATCCCACGGCGCATGTGGAAGTGCAACAATGCCACCGTGGACTGGGAGTGGTGCGCGCCACTGCCCCGGGACCGGCTGCAGCACACGCTGGTGTCTGTGCCTGGCAAAGATGCCATCTACTCACTGGGCGGCAAGACACTGCAGGACACTCTCTCCAACGCTGTCATCTACTACCGCGTTGGTGACAATGTGTGGACAGAGACCACCCAGCTGGAGGTGGCGGTGTCGGGGGCCGCTGGTGCCAACCTCAATGGAATCATCTACTTACTCGGGGGCGAGGAGAATGACCTGGACTTCTTCACCAAGCCATCCCGGCTCATCCAGTGTTTTGACACCGAGACAGACAAGTGCCACGTGAAGCCCTACGTGCTGCCCTTCGCAGGCCGCATGCACGCAGCTGTCCACAAGGACCTGGTGTTCATTGTGGCGGAGGGGGACGCCCTGGTGTGCTACAACCCCCTGCTGGACAGCTTCACGAGGCTCTGCCTGCCTGAGGCCTGGAGCTCAGCCCCTTCCCTCTGGAAGATCGCCAGCTGCAACGGCAGCATCTACGTCTTCCGGGACCGACACAAGAAGGGGGACACCAACACCTACAAGCTTGACCCTGCCACATCAGCAGTGACTGTCACCAGGGGCCTCAAGGTGCTGCTCACCAACCTGCAGTTTGTGTTGGCCTAAGCTGGGGTGGGGCGAATGGCTTGCTCCTTCCCCTCCATCGCCCCAGGCAGGACCCCAAGTCCCTGAGCCCCACTTCCTAGAACGTGCACTTCTGGAAACTTATGAAGGGAGCCCTGAGTGAGCCCCTGCTGACCTTTTGCGGGGTTTTCTTAGACCACTCCTCTCCTGGCCACGTGTACCTGGTGACACCTGTCTGGCCGCTCCCCTAACCTGACCACCTCCTGAAAGGCATTAAACAGACGAAGCCTCGGTCCTAGGCTTGGAAGGTCCCAGCCCCACTCTTCCTTGTGGCCGGTGGGTGGCAGCTAGGGTAGCTGAAGGGGTCCTTCAGGACGGTCGGCTCTGGGATTCAGCTGCTTGCCTTTCCATCTGCCAGCAAAATGGCTTCTGTTTTCTTTTTAGCTCACTCCAAGGGTGAGTGAAAACAGAAGGAATTACTTGTGACAGCAGAAACTTTTTTGACTCAATATAATATATACCCTGTCTGCCCTTTTCAAGGTTTTAAGCTAAATCAAGCTATACGCACTCATACAAATAAAGGCTTTCGAAGGGTTGTAACTGTTGAACCCCAAAGGGGGAACCCATGTCAAACCTGAGGTCCCAGTCCTGCTGCAGCCCATATCCTGATGCAAGCGCACACCGATGGGTGACAGCCAGAGCTTGGTCTTCCACTGCCCTGGGGAGTTAGCTGGGCCTTGTGACTCACACCTGTATCCCCGCACCGGGAAGGCTGGAGCGGCAGGACTGCTGCCAGTTCAAGGCCAGCCTGAACTACATGGCGAGGTTCTCTCTCAACACCCTCCCCCAAATCTTTTTTTTTTTTTTTTTTTTGCGGGACCAGGGTTCAAACTCACGACCTTGCACTTGCCAGGCAGGCACTTGTGCCTCGGAGCTATCTCCCCAGCCCCCTTCCCCCAAATCTTGAGTTACAGTGTGAAATACCATCAGGCACGATATTAGTGACACAGTGGATTTTCATGAAACTTTTTTTTTAACCTTAAGAAAATAAAATTTAGGGCCCGGCAGGATGGCTCAGTGGTCTAAAGCGCAAGTTCTGAAACAAGAAATAAATAAATAAAATAAAAAATTATTTTAAAAAATTGAGAAAGAAAATAAAATTTAGGGGCCTGGCAGGATGGCTTAGTGGTCTAAAGCACCTGCTTAGGAAAGCTTGGGCAGCTGCAGGGACCGCGGTTGGATCCCCAGCACCACATGCTGTGCCAGCCCTGCCCTCAGGGCAGGCTGAGCCGGCCATAAAAATAAATAAAAGTTCTGAAACAGAGCCGGGCGCGGTGGTGCACGCCTGTAATCCCAGCACTCGGGAGGCTGAGGCAGGAGGATCAGTGTGAGTTCGAGACCAGCCTGGGCTACAAAAGTGAGCTCAAGGCCAGCCTGAACTGCATAGTGAGACCCTGTCTCAAAAAGACAAAAAAAAAAAAAAAAAAAAAAAAAAAAAAAAAAAAAAAAAAAAAAAAAAAAAAAAAAAAAAA
>PVJA010058425.1:0-10109 GCA_004027025.1 Myocastor coypus
GGAAGTCTGGGCTGAAACATAAAAAACAATAACCCTAAATGCAGTAGGTCAGACAGCCACCAGGTAGGATACAGTAGTTTTGGGACAGTTATTAGCCAGACATGGTCTGCCATCCACACTCTGTCCCCTGTAATGTTGCCAATGGGCTAGTGGTGACTCAGAGGTGCTATAATTCTTTGTGGGCCCCTCTGGCTATTGCTACAGTTCATCGTATTTCCTACATATGACATAATAGCATTACCTATTGCTAATGGGCCTCTTTCCTGGCAAAATGAGAACAAGCATTACCAACTTCTGCATCATACCTGATAAGCAATGTCCTTGTCCTTACAGGCTCTTTGGACTATTACAGGGACCATGAGGAATTTTCCCAGGGCACTGGCTTACATAAAGCTGAGATACTAATATTCTCCCTCACCAAAGATAAGAATGTGATAACAATTAGTCTTCAATTCTTGTGTCTCTCTGGAAATGTGTCCTTTAGTACATGTTCATTTCAGAGTTTCAACCTTGACATATTAATGTTTTTCAGTCCTTGTCCCACACCACCCTCTCTATTTTGTCTTGAACCATGAGAAGGTTTGCATCATTCAACCTCTGGGACATCCAAGATATAGTATCCTATAAGCTCTTGTTATAGAATCAGATGTACATGTCAAAAGAGATTCCATCCTCTGTTCCAGAAAGGATTTTCAATGAGGCAACACATGAATTATTAAGGTTGTGATATTACACCCTAGTCAGTGTTTTTCAACCCATATCTATTCTTCAGGGAGGCATAAATATTTTTCAAGGATATAAAAATGGTAGCTTCTGTCTTTTGTATGTTATTATCTCTTCTTTCCTTAAATTTGTTCACAGATACAACTTTCCAGTCCTGTTATCTACATTATTGTTTTCCAACTCTTGTAATATTCTTTACTCATGCCAAGTTGGGAAGATCTTAGACATGGAGTCAAAGACACCTTAGTAATACATATTAGGACAGATTGTTCACCAGAGCTGAGTTTTAACATTTTTATTTAAATCCTTTTGGAACAGTTTTTTAATAAAGAACACATTAAATGATATCAAAACGTTAATGCGCTGTCTTCTCACTATTGTTGTTTATATTTTCCCGCATCTTCAAGTTGTGTGGGCTGTTGTGAGTTGTGGTGACATTCCTACAAATGTAGTTGACACTCCACCCACTTGGTACTATCCACAAACAGTCGGTACATTTTTCTGAATGTCATTAGGGAAAATGAAGTCCAACTCATCAAGGAAAAGCTGACAGAATGGCCCATTTGAAAAAAAAAATCAAATGAGAGTAAGAGACGTGAACACGCCTGTGACTATTTGCCTGACTACTCGCTGCCACATTTCCCTAATCTTTATGGTTTTCTAATGTATAAAATGAAATTGATTTTTCACTAGGGGTCTTGGACTCATTTTAGCCAAGTACCTGTTGGTCATTCTTTATTGTATATAGCACTGTGCTAGGCCCTAAGTAAAAGGTTATCGATGGATGAGACTCTCTAAGTACCCAAGATCTAATTGAAGAAACAAGTTGTACATGTGTAAAGTAGTTAAGGAACAGAAATGACTCTTTACTCTTTAAGCTTATTTTATGCTTCAAAGATATTTGCTGTGGAATGCTATATGTATATTTATATAAGTAAATGTATTCATATATAAGAACTATATAGATTAAATGAAATATACATATAAAACATTGCATAAAACATATACATGTATTTGTATATGTGTGTGCATTCCTAAATTTATTTAATCCTTAGGGTAATTCTACTAGTCTTATTGTAATGGTTTTGCACTGAGGCTATGTGGAGTTAAATAAAATTAGAAGTAGCACTAAGATTTCAGCACAGGCCTCAGGATCCTAAGTCCCTGGTGTTTGCATATTTTTTTCCCAGCCAGTGTAAGGGTGGGTCCCCACAGTTCAATATAAGTGGTAAGTGTTGTGCAAGGCTAGCTGGGAGGAGGTGTGCAGAGAATTGGAGATGGCGAAGGAGTGAGCATGTGGAGGAAGGGAAGAATGCCTCACACAAGGCTTCCTTGTGGAAACCCACGTAACATTTCAAGTACATAAAGACGGAACGCAGAGGATGTGAATGTGGAGAATATCATGTTTGTATTTTTTTTCCTGGAGCAATGGAGGACAAGAGTGATTAGAGGTTGTGGTAAATTCAATGGTTAAGAAGATTGAGGTGGAGAATGCAGAATGGGTTATAGGCTAGAACCAGAGTGATGAGCCATAGGAGTTCCCCACCCTTTAGCCATGAAGTGGTGATGGGTAGACATGAGCATGGAAAGCAGATAGAAGATCTTTCTTAAGGAGTTGTTGAAGGCTTTCCTGAGTCCAGTGGGAAGGACTTGGGTTTCTGATGCCACCACTAACTTCTTCACATGACAACTTGTTATGTTCATGGAGTCATAATAATACCTGATTCATTTTATTGTACTAAAGATAAATAATTATGAAAAACTAGTGTTAATCCAGTACCTCAGATTTAGAAAACACTCACCAAGTCTTAGCAATTTGTCAGTAAATATTGGTGAAGTGCTGGAAGGAGAGATTTAAAAAGACAACATTATGTATGAAAGTCTTTGAATTATTAGAAGGATGAAAGGTCTCCTACACCAAAGCACTGCTTCAAGTAAAAAGCTAACAAAACCTCCCTTCTCCACAGATGAGATTTATTTTCATTTTCGGTGGACGGTTTCTGCCGTGATGCAGTGCTCATGACTCATGACAAACAATAAGACTGAGAACCACCTACACATCTTCACAAACCTTAGAGAATATGTAGTGGAACAATAATGCTTCATCTTCTGACTTAACTTGGGTTGAGCTGGTTCTTGGTACTTTTCAGAACTTGTATCAGCACGACGACGTTGACAGAGAAGGCCACGTGGGCCTTCACTGAGGTCACCGTTTTAGATCTGGATGAGTGAGGAGCAAGCGCTCTCCGTATATCCAGTGAGCTTCATGTTTAAGCCCTATCTGAAAGCTGAGAGTATCTATTGGTTGTGTCATAGCTGCTCATCCCACAGGGCTAGTATTTTAATGATTCTTTCAAGCATTTGAATAATCAAGTCACTTTGGCAGACTTTCCTCTCAATATTTAGTGACATTCAGTTCCAAGAGTAATATTTGAAAAATCCAAAGCAAATAGAATTTTCCAATTGGAGAATCACCCTCTGGCCCTCAAAAGGAGTGGTGGAAATGACTCCGTCCCCATTTGGAAGTCTGTCCCATTTAGCTTCTGTGTGAGTTGCTTGGTGACAGTTTGTAGTTGGGTCTCCTGGGATTTCCTAAAGGTAATTTTAGGACTAGGCAGTTGACAGTAGAATATAATTGTGGCGGGGCAGAAAAAACCCACATGCTGGAAATCTCCACTCTTTAAATCCTTAACAGTGATTAATCATCCTTTTTAGTGAGCTTGGGCCAAGTGTGGATGTGATGTCTTTTGCATTGGTGAGCACCAGGCTGGCCTGGAGTTGTAAGATTGGACGTGACCTTCCATATCACTGTGATCCAGCCTCCTCTTCTGGCTGGGTCAGGAGATGCTGGGCCTGAGAAGACTGGGTTGAATTATCTGGTTGCTTACCTAGCCACACATCTGGGCTCCTATTTGTGCTGAGGAAATCACAGTTCTTTGATGGCTCTGCTGCTGCAGTCGACCTCACATGGGAATGGAAAAGGAAGCCTTCTAGGAAGAGGGTTTGATTGAGGGAGGGAAGATGACAATTCTGAGTCTGGGTGAGTGATCAGAGGAGAGAGCTCAGAGAGGAAGGAGTTGATGTCCAGTAAGGAGAGGCCTGTGGCTAGTGAAGAAGAGCAGGCTGCATATGTGTCCAGATATATTGATATTTTTACATAAACAAATATATGTGTAAATGCATCACTTGTTTTAGAGAACTGAGGAATCATACTTCATATAAGAGAGGCATCTAAAAGTACAAAGACTTAAAGATGCAGAAGTTTACCTTCCTCCTTTTACAGATGAAGAATCTGAGGTCCAGAAAAGTGATACGCTTGGTAGGTCTCAGGAGAAGGCAGTGTCACTCCTGGGGTCGTGCTCACCCCAGGCCAGCTACACTATCTGGGACAGCCCCACACCTAGTGCAGTCACTATAGGCAGAAGTTCCCCAACCCCTCTGCCCTTTCCTTGGCCAAAGGCTGCTTGTGTGTTGTCTTCTGTGGCCAGGCACACCAGGAACCTGCAGGAAGGATGATTATTTGCCTTTAGCCTTTTCACTGAACCCAGGCTTCTTCAAAACTGACCCTTTCCTCTCTCTCCTGATCTCTTGTATTAGCTGCTGGTGAGGGGCAGAGGGGTTAAGTGAGTTTAACATCTGCAGCCTGTGGCTAGAGGCCCCAAAAGCAGGACACAATATGATACAGTTTGCTTTGCTTCACATTGAGATCACTGGAAACTATGGTGTCTGAATCCTCTTGTCTAGACAATTGTCACGGCTATAAATTATCATCATCATAACCATCAAATGGTTTCTAATGACCTTACCCAAACACCATTTGCCAATCCTACAAACTTTTGAACATGCTGTCTAGTTTATTTTAATTAATCCATTAGTGAGTGACACATATATCCTGCCTCCTCTCTCCGCAGTGATATTTGTAGATTTAATTCCTTGCTTATTGCTTATGCCATCTGTAATCTCACTACCGATCTAATTTTGTTTTCTGTCTGTCTACAGCAAATTTGATCAGAAAAATCATTAACCAGATCCGAAGTTCTTTGTGTGTTTGATAGTAGGCATGGCCATTATAGACTTTTGGTGTTGATCTTCAGTCATTAACAATGGTTCACGTAGATTTTTGTCCAGGATAGGGATGGTGGGATGATACACAGATTATGAATAATTGTGGGTGGCAGTGAATGCAAATGAACTCTTTTAACCAAGAATGTAAAGATATCAAAATATTCATAAAATACTTGTTCACAGAGCATATTATGTTAATATTACATATAGCCTTTAAACTGCTATATATGGTCTTTATACATATATAAAAGCATACTTCCAAGGGGCTGGGGAGATAGCTCCGTGGCACAAGTGCCTGCGTGGCAAGTGCAAGGTCATGAGTTTGAAACCCCGACCCACCAAAAAAAAAAAGAAAGAAAAAGGTAAAAGCATACTTCCACTTTGACACTTTGAATGAGCAATATATCTCGTTGCTCCTACAACTCTTTGACAAAGTTTTGGAAGTCCTTTTCATTCTTGTTTCACCAACTATGACAAAGGGTGCCTGAATGCTCCCAAGTGTAATTTGAAGAGCAGGGTTGCAAGACATTACTGTGTACCTCTCATCCGCCTTACTCACTGGACATGTCATTCTATGACTTTGGGATTCCCCAGAAACCCAGAATGACCATGGAAACTAAACACTGTGACCCAATTAAGGACTTCAAAGCAACTATGACAATGTGACTAAAGACACTGATGAAAGAGAACTTCTGGTACTGCTTCGGAATGTGCCAAGACCAATGAGAGAATTTTTCAAGGCAAGGGTGGGCATTTAGAGAGGAATTAATGACAATGGGCAGTGTCTTTTACTAATAATTTACAAATCTAAGCACACTATGTATTTGGCACACACTCTGAATTTGTCTACTTATTTGTTCTTAGTATCAAAATGCAATCTCAGACGAAGGGACATCTGACTGCTAATGGCTACAGAATCAGAAGACTGGAGGTACGTCTTTACCCACTCCCTGGGTAAATTTTAGCAGGATGTTTTGTCTTTCATAACTTGATTATTGTCATCTGAAAAGTAAGGCTGGGAACAGCACCATATTATTGTAAAGGTTAAGGGATCTGAGTTCTCCTTACCACCATATTCATAATTGTACTCTTATTACAATTGTTAAACACACCATTTTTAACAAAAATTAATCTTTTCTCTTAATAACTAAGTTTGTGGTTCTTTTCCACAGGTTTTCTTTTAACACTGAACCATAGTTTTGTAACAGAGAATTTGCTCTTTCGAAGTGTGTGGCTTGGTGACATTTACTACACTCCCAAAGTCATGCAAAGTTCATGGACAATTAATTCCAAAGAATTTTTGTCACTCCCAAAAGAAACTATTTCCTCACAAGTATTTGATCTTGATTCCACAGCTTCCTTAATGCCTTCCAGTCACATGCCTGCTGTCTATCCGTTTTGTCTATAGTGCACATTTCATGTAAATGAAGTCGTACAAAATATGGCCTCTTGTGTCTGATTTCTTTTATTCGACATCATATTTTAAAAGTTCATTCCTGGATTAGCATGTATTTCCTTTTTGTAGCTGAATAGTACTCCATCGTACTGTATAGTATTTTTGTGTATCTCTGCATCGATGACAGATATTTTGCTTTGTCTTCATGTTTTGGCTGCTATGAGTGATGTTGCTATCTATGTTCATATACAAGTTTCTGTGTAGGTGTATGTTTTTAGTTATTTGGTTATGAACTTAGGAGTGGAAATGTTGAGTCATATGGTAATTTCACATTAAGGTTTTAAAAGGGATTTTTAAACTGTCCAAACTGGCCACCCACTTTATAGTCCCACAAGTAGTGAATAAGGATTCCTGATTCTCCATATTCTAACAGTTGTGTTATCTGTGCTTTTATTAATAGCTATCCTAAGAGTGGAAAGAGGAATCTCAGTGTGGTTTAGGTTTGCATTTTCAGCACTCAATGCTGTAGAATATCTTCTTTCTGTACCTATTTGTTATTTTTATATATTTCTTAGAAAAAATATTTAAATTCTTTGTTCAGTTTTACTTGGGGTGTTATGTCTTCTTACTGCTGTGATTATGAAAGTTCTTCACATTCTTGCTAAAAGAACATTGCACATGTATTTTTTCAGATGTATTCTCCAATTCTATGGTAGAGATGTCTTTTCACTTTCATGATTAAAGTAAAGCATACATTTTTATTTCTAGTGAAATCTACTGTACCTCATTTTTTTTGATTGATCATGCTTTTGAGGCAATTCCTAAAAAAGTACAGCCAATCCACAGCCATGGAAAATTACCTCTGTGATTTCTTTTTCTTCCTCTTCCTCTTCCTCTTCTTCTTCCTCTTCCTCTTCCTC
Source organism: Myocastor coypus (assembly GCA_004027025.1). NCBI lineage: Eukaryota > Metazoa > Chordata > Mammalia > Rodentia > Myocastoridae > Myocastor > Myocastor coypus. Next base: position 7,105 of record PVJA010058425.1, read on the forward strand.
TTCCTCTTCCTCTTCCTCTTCCTCTTCTTCTTCTTCTTCTTCTTCTTCTTCTTCTTCTTCTTCTTCTTCTTCTTCTTCTTCTTCTTCTTCTTCTTCTTCTTCTTCTTCTTCATTAATTTTAATGAGAAATAAATAGCAATGAGACAGTTTCACAACAGGTTAGTAGGACAATTACAATAATTAATACATTGCATATTGCTGTCTTTGTAGTAGTTGTTGGGAACACAAGAATGAGACATGAAAACTTGTATAAACACTGTCGGTACAAACCTTTCTTCTCATTGAACTAAGAGAAAGCAGAGGTATCTATAGTCCAATGGTCCATACTAGTACTGGGTTGTCATCAGAACTGGCAATGGTGGAAGCTGTTGACTTGAGCCTTTTACAGATCAGCATATTAATATAGTTTTACTTTTTGTACCTCATGGTTAGACTTCTGTGCTTTAAGGGTCTTATAGTTTTAGTTTCTACATTTAGCTTTTTGGTGGATTAGTATTAATTTTTTATGATATGTGTTAAGGGTTCAGCTTCATTATTTTGCACATGGGCATGCAGTTACTAAAAAAGAAATATGTTGTGGGGACAATTCCTCCTCACTGAGTTATCTTAGTGACAGTTTGGGAAAAATTCAAGTAACTGTGAATGTCAAGGTTTATTTCAGGACTATTTTTCTATCCTACTGATTTACATATCTATATTTAGGCAGGGACCACGCAATCTTAATTTCTTCAGCATTTTATTAAATTTTAGAAGTAGGAAAAATGAATCCTTCCACACTGTATTTCTAATATTGCACATGATACTTGGGATTATTTGTATTTTGGTGTGAATTTTAGGGTCAGTGTGTCAATTTATGCAAGGAAACTAGGGTGGATTTTGATCGAGATCATGCTGTATCTATAGATCATATCAGGGGCTGTTGCCATTGACACTAGTAACTCATCTTATTCCAGAAGCAAAATGCTCTTCCTTTTATTTAAGTGTTTTGAAATTTCTCAAATATTAGTAAATTTTCTGTGTAAATTCTAAACCTTTGTTAATCATGTTAAAAAAACATTTTATTCTTGTTTTAAATTTATGTATTTGGTACAGCGTCTCACTATGCAGCTCAGACTCACAGTGATCCTCCTGCTTTCAGCTTTCGCAGCCCTGGGATTACAGGTGTGAGCCACCATACCCATCTTGGTGCCAGTTTAGCACACTCTGGGGGTGGGCTTGGTGTGTCATGTGGTATCAGAGATCCCTGCATTTGCCTAAGCAAGCACTTAGGCTGCTGAGCTATCTCTCACAGGCCCTCATCACTATATTCTTTATGATGCTAATTGAATGAGATTCTTTTTCTTAAATTTCAATTTTGAACTATTAGTTTTTTTGCATAGAAATACAATGACTTTTAAATATACATCTTGCAGTGCATTATATTTAATAGATTCTTAGTGAACGTGTTGGGATTTTCTGTATATAAGTTGATGTACTTAATAGATAGTGGTAGTTTTGCTTCTTTACTGCTAATCTAGATACCTCATATTTATTTACATTTTCTTACCTAATTACATTGGTGTGGGCCCTTAGGACCACACTGAACAGGAGTGGTGAGGTGGTGAGGTGTGTACCCTTACAGATGAGGAGATTACAGTCTTTCCTCATTGAGATTGTTACCTGAAGAGGTTTTAGTAGATATTGTTTGCCAGGTTAGGCATGACCTTTCTATTCATTGTTGGATGTTTTTATTATTAGAGAAGTTTAGACTTTTTGTCAGATTTTTCTGTCTATTGAGTGTATAACATATGTTTGTCCTTGATTCTATAAATATGGCACATTATATTGTTTAATTTTTCATGTTGAGCTAACTTATTCCTGAGAAAATTTTATAATTGTGATATATGGTAGTCCTTTCCATATGTTACTGGACTTAATTTGCTAATATCATGCTCAGGATACACACTGTAAAGTCATTTAAATGGTGCACACACATGCGCGTGTGTGTGTGTTTGCTACAAGGTCTTTGAGAAACAAGAATGACTCTAGCCTCATATGATGACTGAGGAAATTATCCATTCTGCTTTATTTTTTGGGGGGGGGATGTTTGTGAAGCACTGCTTTAATTCTTTGCTTTCTTTCTTTTTTCTCGTTCTTTCTTTCTTTCTTTTTTTTTTTTTTTTTGTGCTGGGAATTGAACTTAGGCCCTCAGGCCCTTGCAAGGCAGGAACTGTGCCATTGAGCTATATCATTGGCCAACTCCATTTCTTTAAAAATGTGGGATTCACCAGAAAAATATTTGTCTTTGGAATAATTCGGAGGAAGGTTTTTTGATTCCTAAGGCAGTCATCTTACTTATAACTCATTCAGATTTTCTGTTTCCTCTTGGGTCAGTTTCAGACCGTTTAGTTTTTCTTACATTACATCTGAGCTAGATAATTAGTTTGCTTAATTGTTGACAGTATTTAATTATAATCCTTTTATTTCCATGCACTCAATCATAACACCCCTTTTAATCAGTGATCTTTAATGATTTCAGTCTTCTTCTTTTTCCTATGTTCTATTAGCTCATTGACGAACCAAATTTAGTTTGTTGAATTTTCCATTTTGTCTACTTTATTTAATTTGCTTCAGGCCTAATTATTTTTTCTCTTTGGTGTGGGTCTAATTTTCCCTTCTTTTTCTAGTTTCTTCAGTAACAAACGTACATCATTGATCTAAGATCTTTCTCTGTATTGGTTTGTAACACTTCATCTACTCAGTAGTAGATTCTATTAGTATTATGTTTTGTTTTTCTTATTTCTCCATTAGGTGCTTTTGAGGTAAGTTAACTTTTTCAGCAAACAATTTTAATTTCTTTATTCTTTTATTGTATTTTAAAGTTATTTTCTTAATGGATATTCTGAGGATTACAATTATCATCTTATTTTGAAAATTAAGAAACTTAAATTTTGATGTAAGCTACTATATTCCATGTGTTTTGCTCTGCTTCATTTTCATTTTTAGTCATCTAAAGTATTATCTAA
>PVJA010058426.1:0-10059 GCA_004027025.1 Myocastor coypus
TATGAAGTCTAGTAACTGACAATAAAGCAGTTGGCTGTGTTTGAGGACTCTAAGGCATGCTGATTCTCCTAGAAAGCTTGCTGGTCTATGCCACACCCTGATTAGATACAAAGACTTCCAACATCAGGCTACCTGCTGAGCCATATAAAAAGAATTACTTGTGAAGCCATTTGTATGGCAAGCTGGCTGGGGAGTCTTCCCTTGCTCTGAGCACTTCTGAAAGCTGCCAGCTTTTCAAGCCACCTGGGAAAAGGGTGGAAGCAGGACAGTAAATGTGGCAAAAGCTGCCTCCAGACTCTACATGGCTCACCAGTAGAGGGTTCTTTCTCTAGTTTTGCCATATCTTTTATGTTTCTACGGTATATCTTATAAGAGGGCTATGAATGGAATTTTAAAATCACAGTGTAGTAATTGCTGTCAATTAGAAAGCAAATTTATTATTCAGATGCATTTAAATATTCTTAGCAATCTCATTTTATATTTTTGATTGTTTGCTTGAATCTTGAATCTCACTTTTATTTATGTATCAATAATGAACAAAACCTACATGAGTCTACACAACAAATCATTGAAAATTGGGTTTCCTGGTCAAGTGCACTGGCAAATTCATTAACATTATTTAACATTACATTCTTGCCATCTTAGTTTAGTTCTGTAAGTATTCCCAAGTTATAACAAACATTAAGATGCTTGTAATTTTTGTGTGAGTGCTCTCTTCCTGGGCGTGAACTTGGATTTTTGCTCTCAAACATGCATTGGGATACAAATTTATTAAATTTTGATAAAATGAGAATTAGCTTCCTTTTAGAAAATAGTTAAGTGAGTAGCAGTCTCCTGAAGTTATAAGAGGAACTGGAAGCCAGGAAAGGAGAGGAAACAGCAGAAGGAGAAGACAAATAGAGGATCACTTCAGTGGGAAGGGCTCAGGGGTGGTAAATTTCAAATTAAAATTTCTATAGTCAATCTTAGCAATTAGACTTATTTTATCATTCATCCTCAATTTTATTTTTAGGGACATGTTTCAGATCAATCCAGGTCACAGAAGAAATGTTTCAAAGTAAATTCTGAAACTGATTAGCTATTTCAATGTATTGAATGGAGAGTTAGGAAATTCTTTCTTTATGATGACAGAAATTCTCCTAGCTGTCTGTCTTCTCTTTTTGGCACTACGGTGGCTCTTGTCTCCCAAACTAATCAGAATGTGACATCCGATAATTGGTTTGCCAGTCTTCTATTGATGTTTCAGTCACTGGCACAAAACAACTGAAGTTAAGAGTACATATTAGGAATTCAGAATGTGTTAAACTCATAGAATCTGTTAATTAATGTGTAAGTATCAGATTAGACCTGAGTGGAAACATGACTCATGAACAGAGAGTAGAACTGAAGATTACACTAAAAATGTTCTATAACTTATGAACAAAGAAAACAGAAACATGTGAGTAAATGTGACCAAACAGCAACAATAGAAAACAACAAGCAATACATAAAATATAACATCATAGGAGTGAAAAATACAGGATAACTGGGTCAGATAACAACTACAAATAAACTAACTTTGAACCAATGGAAATAGGCTAGAATTTCCAGAGAAAAGTCTGAAGTAGACAGGATGGATTAAAATGGTATTATGATTTGGGTTTAGATGTTTTCCCAGTCATCTGTATGGCTATGTTTCATGATGTAATGCTAAATTAAGAATACTAGGATTAAGTTACTAAATCAATCTGCTAGTTGATTTGGCGCCACCCCTTTCTTAGTACCAAAATTCTTATCAGCCAGTGTTTACCAGGGAAATAGGTATAACACAAGATATACAAATATATAAGAAATTACAAGACAAACCAGAGTCAGATGTGGCAGAGCGCAGAGGGCCTGTCAGCAAACTAGAGTCCAAAAGATTCAATGGAAAGTCTAGAGCTCACTGCAGTGTCCTAGCAAGAGGAAACTGAAAGACAAAATTTGGTGCCAGAAAAGTGGGGTCATTGCTGTGACTATGCTTGACCAAGTGGTTAAGGAGCCTTTCAAACTGGTTTATAAGAATTTGGAAAATTTCAGAGATCCCAACTGAAAATGTACAGCTAGAACACTTAGATCTACTGTACATGATTGGGGATTCTAGTCAGAGCCCAGAATACCAAAAGACGAGAGAAATCCTGCCAGTAAAGACAAAGCTCAGGAGGTTTCTGTTGAAAATTAGGACTACATGGGCTGTTAGACTCTAGATAATGTGTGTTATACCTTGGCAGAAAGTTTATTTACATTTTCTCGTGTTCAGACACTTTTTCTGAGACTAAGATTAAGAATGGTGAGCTAATTAATCTAGCAGAAGCAATGTCAAAGCAATATAATGCTGAAGTCATGATGTATAACTACTGTTGGGGGCTCTTAGCCAGATCTGAGCTAAGAATCAAGATCAAAAGGGCCAATACAATGATATAAAACACTTTGACTTTGGCCAGAAAGGAAGTACCAGTAAAACTGTAGACTGTAGACAGAGTAGAGATTTTGATTGCTGAGACAAAACAGAAAAATAGAAAAGATGGCCTGAAGGCATCATAGAAGAACAGGATTCTACCCTTTGTGACCTCAAAATTACAAAATTGAAAGACTTTACTTTGAAAAGAAGGTCCCAGAGCACCCATGTGCCAGAGTGGCAGAAACTGAGGGAATGCTTAGAATTTGGTCCATAGGCTTTCAACCCCTACACCAAGAGAGAGAAGCCGGGATACTGCTCTAGCTGATGATACACCTTGGCAGTCAAAGGTGGAAAATGTTCAGAGGAGGCTGAATCTAGAGTGTGTGATTGATACATGGTGCAATGCTAAGATTTTCAGAGCACTACCTTGTTGTCAAGGTCCATAAGCATGATGGACCTAGTCACACGCTTCTAAGGGTACTAGGATTAAAGGTAGGTGATTACTAAATGATTCCACACATTGGTTTGGCACCAATTTAATTCCCATAGCCTGGATACAATGTACAAGATCCATCGGAAGGCTTGTTTGTCTCTTGAAGCTTGTTTTGCTGCCTTCTGCCTACCATGAACTGCTCTCCTCTGTAATGTCTGTCTTCCACGCCTTAGAGTCTTTCACTGTGCATGATGGGTATTTGGTCCAAGCAGTTGAAAAAAGTAACAAAGACAAATGTCCGCCCAGTTATTTTACTTCACTCAATCATGTAATATGGCATTAAATGAAAGAAGCACTATTATTTTACAGCCTACTAAAACAATAAAAGTGTCTATTAAACCAGAAACTATGTTTAACATAAATTCTGTGTGATAAAAGTTTTTTGTAACTCATGAATTAGCCACACTAGCCTTTTGGCTTTGAAGGGTTTTAACTGATTCTAAAGGATTTGTGATTGTTTTCTACACTCTGTCAAAACTATTGATGTGTGATATATAATCCTCTCACTTGAATCTAATAAAAAACACATTAAAACTTTATTAACTTATAAGTATCTTTATTTTATTTTTATTTTTTTTTTTTTTGTCTTTTTGAGACAGGGTCTTGCTATGCAGTTGAGGCTGGTCCTGAGCTCACTTTTGTAGCCCAGGCTGGTCTCGAACTCGCACCAATCCTCCTGCCTCAGCCTCCCGAGTGCTGGAATTACAGGCGTGCACCACCACGCCCGGCTACTTATAAGTATCTTTAAAGTTATTTCTATTAATAAATGATACCATGTCTCAATATAATTCTAAATCACCATACACACAAAAATATTTTAATGCATAAAGAACAAATTGTTAGTGTTACTTTTAGAAAATTTAACATTCCTACCTGAATAATTAATAATCCATCAGAAAAATATCAGAAAGTATTGAGAAGATATAAAAATGTATTCAAAAAGTATTCTTGGGCCAGCCAGGTAATTCAGCCAACTAAAGTGCCTGTTTAGGCAGAGAACAGCAGCCAGGGTTTGATCCTCATCCCCACAGCCTGCTGAGACTGGGTGTGGTGATGCTCACCTGTAACCCCAGCTTTTGGCACAGGTAGAGCATTATGAGTCCAATCTATAGATCTAGTCTAGTCCTGTGGAACCTGTACTAAATACTATATATATATATATATATATATATATATATATATATGTATATATATATATATATATTATTCATTTTAATATCAAAGCTGAAAAAAGTTTTATTCAAAAATCATGTGACACATAAAAATCAATGATATATAATAAAGCAAGAAAAATAAATTTCAAGGATTTCAGTTTATATTCTGTTCTTAAAAATACACCTAAGTTACAGAAGAAAACTTTTAGATGATAATGAGATGAAAAATTTTAAGTACATTTGCTTATAACTCATTGGTCAAAAAATTTGATTGTAAAATATCAAGTATCAAAGAATAACACAAATTCAATCTGTGAAGCATATTAGCCAATTTTCTGTTACTATCAGTGTAAGTAAATACCTTAATCTACTTAATTTATAAAAGAGAAAAGAGTTACGTAGTAGTCCCTTGCTGTTTCGCCATTTGACTTTGGCAGGCTCACTGTTTCACGGGTTTTCAAACAATACACACTTAAATTATTTTTTTATTATTATTAATTATTATTATTACTTTGGTGGTACTTGAGATTAAACTTAGGACCTTGTGCTTGCCATACAGGTGCTTATTCTACTGAGCTATTTCCCGGCCCCCCACACTTAAATTATTTATCACCTATTTTTTCACTCTATAGCATGATTTTGCAGTAACATATAGTACATCTATGTTAAAATTATGCAAGTTTGCAACTTTAGAAAATGGTTAATAACATTGAAAGTGTTTTTAAAAGTGTGGGAAAGGTTTAAAAGAGTATAAGAGCTTATAAAGCCATAAAATACATACATATATACATATATATATATATATATTCATATATCTATCTATAGATGATATAGATACATAGATAGATAGATAGATAGACAGATAGATTATAATAAATATAATGTCACTACATCACAGATTTTCACTTATCACAAGGGGTGTCTGGAATGTAACATCCATGATAAGGGAGAGGCCACTGTATAGCTTATGGTTTTGGAAATTAGAAGTCCAAACAGCACAATAAGGCTGACCAGGTTGCCAAGCAGACTAAATCATCTGCTTAGGCGACACACAGACTGGGGTTGGATCCCCTGCACGCTGTGCCGGCTCCATCCTCAGGGAGCACTGAGATGGTGATTGAGACTGCACATGGTGACACACACCTGAGATTCCCAGCACTTGGGAGGCTGAAAGCAGAAGAATCACTATGAGTCTGATCTACATAGCAAGACCCTGTAGACCCTGTACTAAAATACATTAGGAGAAAAGCACAATAAAGCACTGGCAAATACCTCCTTCCATTGCCTGTCAGCTGAGTCATTTTAGGGTGGATGGCACATGTAATCAGGAGAGATCACATGGCAAGAGCTGAAGCCAGAAATTGGAAAGGGTGCAGGTTTCCTTTTGTATTAGTTTCCTCTCTTGAAAACTAACTTGGGTTAGTAGGAGGCCTGCTCTACTCCTTTCCAAGGGCAGCAATTTTTAAAGATCCACAATCTTCCAAGTTTGTCATGGTGAGTAATGAACTTCCAACATAGACAAAGTTCAGCAGGATCAATTAGTTAACAAAGGAGATGAAGTGTAAGGGCTGGGGAGACAGCTCAGTAGAATAAGCACCTGCCTGGCAAGCATAGGGTTTTGAGTTGAATCCCTGGTATGAAAGAAAGAAGGAAAGAAAGGAAGGAAGGAAGGAAGGAAGGAAGGAAGGAAGGAAGGAAGGAAGGAAGGAAAGAAAGAGAACAATAGTATTAGTAATGAACAGAAGTTTTAACTACGTTTGCACTACATATGAAAATGATTAGAAAAATATTATGGACAAGTTTTTGCCAATAAATGTCAAAATGTGGTTAACATAAAATAACTTTAGAAAAATCATGATTTATCAAAACTAATGGAAGTAGCATTGAGAACACTAATGTTCTGATAAGAATACAAATTTTCTCGGGAACATCACATGATCAGGCTCAATTGTATGAGATATCTAAAAAAATTATATATTTGAAAGAAACTTTGCAAAAAAGAGGCCATTTTTCAGCTTAATTGAGGAATGTAGTTAGTGTTGACATTAAAAACATTAAATAACAATCAAAAATAGAGCAGTTTCAAGACCAATCTCATTCCTAGATGCTAACATTCTAAATATAGACACAAACTACCGCAACTGGAGTGGCTTCATTTTAAAATGAGGAAAAAGTTGTTGCGGAACCCTACATTCATGCCTACTTTAGGTCCCAGTTAACATAATATTATAAGACAAACAATATATAAATGTTAGAAAAAAAGAAATAAAAGTCCCATTATCTGCATGCTATGTAATTTTCCCTATAAACAACCTCAATCGTCTGCAGATCATTACAATAAAAATGTAAGCTTGCCTAACATAAAGACACCTATTGTAGTCAATTGCACTTCTATATACAGAACCTATACATAGCATTGAGAAAATTTACTCAAGCAAGTATAATCTTTATAATGGAAACCAAAAATACACGATGGCTTGGAATAAACATATAGAGGGTGTAAAAAAATAATATGCTTAAAAATACTTTGGTTGGCAAGATAGCTCAGCAGACTAAGTGCCTGCTTAAGGCAAGCACAGAGACCTCGATTTGATGCCCAGCACCACATGTTGTGCCAGCCCCACCCCCCAGGCGTGCTAAGCTGGCCACCAAGACTAGGCATGGTGGTGCACACTTGTAATCCCAGTGCTGGGGAGGCTGAAAACAGAAGGATCACTCTGAGTTTGAGCTGCATAGTGAGACCCTGTACCAAACACATTTTTAAAAAGTACTTATATACCTCAAAATATATACTATTGATATAAATATATAATTTTACTCAATAAATATCTTAATAGATTCAAGGCAATAGTAACCAAAATCCAAGAAAAGTTTTCCTGGAATGTAAAAAGCGTTTAATAAATCTTGTATGCAAGAGGAATGTAAGAGAAACAAAATATCCATGAAGATCAGGCAAAGAAGAGAAATATCGTGGCAAAGATAAAATATTGTGAAGAAAGTTCAACTAAGACAATGTACTACTAGTACAGATTAAGTAAACCAGTGAAGACAAGTAGAAGACAGACCTCAAAACAGATCTATGTGAAAAGAGTATTTGGTATGTGAAAGAGAAAGAATTCTTTAGCAGCTGAGAAAGAATGAACTGTTCACATGTAGCACAAGGACAACTTTTTATTCATAAAAATAAATAAAAATTGAACCTAATACACATGTTCACATAAATTAAAACTTATTTGTAAAAGACAGATTAAAAAACATTTCCTGAAATCATAGAAGAGCATGTTGGAAGAGAAAAGATTTCTCAAGTAAGGCATACAAATGATCAAGTCATAAAGGAAAGGATTCATGCATTAAAATGAAGGACTTCTGATCTCTAAAAGGCACCACAAAAAGAATAAAAGATAAGCTACAAGCTGCAAGAGGAAAATATATACCTTTACATTAATAGAAATTCACATCCAGAATCTGTAAAAAATTCCCATAAGGCAATAATTAAGTGCCAATGACACATGTGAAAATGGGGAAAATATGAGGCATTTCTCAAGTGAAAAATATAAGTTTCTAATATCCATGTGAAAAAGATGCTTAAGTTCATTTGTAGTTAAGAAAATGCAAAGTGAATTGTTTTGTACTGATAAACATTTGTCAACAGCTCAGGCAGTAGCTGGGCCCCCTTGGACCATGGCTACATTGGCCTCTAAATAGCTAGATGGCTGAACTCAGGAATTCACTTCCTTAGGTCGCCCTTCAAAGTCTTTCAGAGTACTTTAATATTTTATAGCCTTCCAACTGGGACAGGCAGTCTGGCCAATTTCTGAAATGCCCTCAAGTCATAGTCATACTTTCTGTTGTCCCAATACAAAGTAGTTGGCTTGCTTCCCTCCATACTGGAGATTAAACTCAGAACCTTGATATTGAACTCCATCTCCAGCCCTTTAAATTTAATCCTATCCTTTCCTTTCCTTTCCTTTCCTTTTTTCCTTTCCTTCTCTTTTCTTCTTTCTTTCTTTCTTTCATTCTTTCTTTCTCTCTCTTGACATGTTCTAAGTTGTTAAGTTGCCCAGGGAAAGCTTGAACTTTCAATTATCCTGCCTCCCATTCCCAGACTTCTGGAATCATAGCCATAAGCCATCACATCTTGCTTCTTTGACTTTTTAAAAGTAGATTAATATTTACAACATCCACACCTTTTTGGCATCGAATCTGTATACATTTTCTTTCTGGCCAAACTAAAAAATTCTAAAATGATTCAGCTCTGATTTTTGCTCCCTATTTTTACTCTAGATCTGGTGAAAAGGAGCCAGCAGACCCATTCTTTGTCGTTGACATTTGACTGCCAGAAAACTTTTATCTGCCAGATTAAATTGCCATGTTTAAATCCATCCTCACACAGAGTCACAGGGCATGGGCAAAAGGTAAATGTATTCTTCACCAGAATGAGTGGCCTCTGGTCCATTTTCCATCGCAGTCTTCATTCCTATCTGAAACCTCATGAGCCTTTACTGTCCACATTCCAATCTGCATTCTGATCTAGTCAACTAGTTGCTTACAGCATTCTAGAGCTTCTCTAGTCTGTACCTGCAATCTTTCCAAATTCCTCTTGCAAACCATTTCTAAATGCTTCAGAAACTCTTAGTCACAGCAATAACTATACTCTTAGCATTAATTTTCTGTGTTATTTTTTTTTTGTTGTTGTTTTTCCATTGCTGGACAAATGCCTGACATCCAAAATTTACAGGAAGATAGATTGACTTGGCCCCATTGTTCAAAAAGTTTCAAAACAGTCAGCTGGTGCTCAGGCACAATGGCAGAAAAGCATGGGGTAGGAAAGCTGCTTGATTCATGGAAGCCAGAAAGGAGAGAGAAAAAAAAAAGCAGTGCCAGGAACAAGATCACAATCTTCTGGGCCAGGCTTCTGGTGGCCCATGTCTCCTGACCAGGCTCTGTCTCCTGATAGCACACTCATTGTGATCCAGCAACAACTGTGATGCTAGGGTGATCCAGTCATCTAGAAGATGAACACATGAGACTTGGAGGGACTGTTTAAACCACAGCATAAACCTTATAGACTTTGACCTTAGTCGATTTACTATGACACCCTGAATACACTATAGTGCATATTACTGAACACCATGGCTCCTTGCAGATATATTTTTCAAATAGGAACAGAATCCATAGATAGAAACAGATTGTTATGTGAAATAGTGATAGGAAAGACTACTAACAATAATTCGTTTAGGTTTAAAAAAATGAAATGTTTCTTGAAAACAATCGCAGCTTTACTTACAAGTAAATGGATGGAAAGCCTATTCCTGTCTTTTAGTCTCCTTATCTCTGTCTCTCTGTTCTGTCTCTATCTCTGACTGTGTCTCTATTTGTCTTTCTGTCTGTTTATGTCTCTCTTTCTGAAAAAGTACTCTGAAATGGAGACTGAATCTCTGAAACATGTCTCCCTCTTTGGCGTAGAAAGAGGTATCAGAGGGATCTTTCTAAATGCACTCTCCTCTGTCTGTGATAGCTACAGGAAATTGATGACTTTAAAGTTCTTGATTCTCCCTGCTCTACTGGTTGCAAAGGACTGTCCCCTGTGGGCAGGTACAGAAATACAATTATCTGCAATCAATTTAAGATAAAAGAAATGGCTTTTTGAAATGCGTCAGAAGAAAAAATAATCACTGCAAATAAGTGAAGCCTGGTTCAAGCACTAAAATATCTTTCCAGCCTACAGTGTAGTATGATTTGTAATTTCAGGCTGAGCAGAAAAGGTCATCACAAAATTTCAATTTTTAACACTGTAAACAAACAACTATAGGGCCTGGCGGGATGGCTCAGTGGTCTAAAGCGCCTGCTTGAGAAAGCTTGGGCGGCTTCAGGAACTGCGGTTCGATCCCTGGCACCGCATGCTGTGCCAGCCCTGCCCTCAGGGCAGGCTGAGCTGGCCATAAAAATGAGTGAATAAACAAACAAAGGTTCTGAAACAAGAAAAAATAAAT
>PVJA010058427.1:0-10085 GCA_004027025.1 Myocastor coypus
AAAAAAAAAAAAAAAAAAAAAAAAAAAAAAAAAAAAAAAAAAAACTAGGATGCAGGAAAAAATAATTCAACATCTGCAAGATGATGTCAAAATGAGCAACGTGAGATTAATAGGAATCAACAAGAAAGAAGGAGTCAATACAAAGCATATAAAGAGAATATGGGCAGAAGTAATAGCAGAAAACTTCCCAAATATGAAAATACAACTGGACATACGGGAAACTGAAGCATACAGAACTCTAAATAACATCAACCTCACTAAAAACACATCCAGACATATAATAATCAAGATTCCAGAAATTCAGCAGAAGAATAGTATACTAAAAGCTGCTAGAGAGAAGAAACAGATCACATTTAAAGGAAAATCCATCAGAATAACAGCATATTTCTCTTCAAAAACCATGAAGCCAAGAAGAGCATGGAGCAGAGTGCTTCAAGTCCTCCATGAAAACAAATTTCAGCCCAGACTGCTATACCCCGCAAAACTCTCTTTCATATATGAGGGAGAAGTTAAATACTTCCATGACAAGGAACAACTAAAGAATTTCATGAGGCCAAAAGCAACAATATACAGCATACTATAAATAGTTTAGAGAGGGACCAAAAAGACTAAAACTCAAGAAATGAGAACAGAAAGATCCCACCAAATAGTTTACTCAATTAAACACAGGAAAATAAGGGAAAACAGTAGTAAGGAAACATCATGTTAATGATAAGACAACATATTTCAATTATAACCATCAATGTAAATGGACTCAATTCTCCAATTAAAAGAAATAGACTGGCAGAGTGGATAAGGAAGCAAAATCCAACAATATGCTGTATACAAGAAATGCACTTAATTTATAAAGAAACACATAGGCTAAAAATGAAAGGATGGAAAACAATACTACATGCTCCAGCACCTCAAAAAAAAAAAAAAGCAATCCTGTTTGCAGACAGTCTAAACTTCAAACCAAGACTGATCAAACAAAATAAAGAAGTCCACTACATATTGGTTAGGGGAAAACTTCAAGATGAAGAGGTGACACTCATAAATATCTATGCACCCAACACAGGAGCAGCAAGTTATATAAGGCAAACATTAATGCATATGAAAAATCTAATATCCAATACCACAATCTTAACAGGAGACCTCAATACCCCCTTATCCTAAAAAGATAGGTTAAGCAGAAAAAATTAGCAAAGAAGTAGCAAAGCTGAACCAGAACTTGAAACAACTGGAATTAGTGGACATACACAGAGTGTTCCACCTAACCACTTCAGAATACACATTTATTTCAGCTGCATATGGGACATTTTCTAAAATAGACCACATCTTAGTACATAGGTCATGCTTAAGTATATGCAAGAAAACAGAAATTATCCCATGCATATTCTCTGACCACAGTGCAATAAAATTGGAAATAAATGACAAAAGAAACCACAAGAACCCCAGAAATACATGGAAATTAAACAACACTCTTCTCAACAACCAGTGGGTTACAGATGAAATTAAACAAGGAATTAAACAAAATCTTGAATTTAATGAAAATTCAAACACAACCTACTGGAATTTATGGGACACAATGAAAGCAGTTCTTAGAGGGAAATTTGCAGCTCTGAACTCACACATTAATAAAACATAACAGGAACAAATAAACACTCCCCTGGAGTACCTCAATCAACTAGAAATAGAAGAGCAAACGAAATCCAAAGCCCAAAGATGGGACGAAATTATAAAGATTAAAGCAGAAATTAATTCAATTGAGACAAAGAAAACAATAGAAAGAATTAATGAATCAAAAAGCTGGTTCTTTGAAAGACTAAATAAAATTGGTAAGCCCCTAGCTAACCTTATCAAAAAGAGGAAAGAAAAGACTCAAATTCAAACAATAAGGAATGAAAAGGGTGAAAGAGAAATAGTACCTTTTATGATAGCACCAAAGAAAATGAAATACTTAGAAATTAACCTAACTAAGGAAGTAAAAGACCTTTTCAATGAAAACTGTAGTACTCTAGAAGATTTCAGAAAATGGAAAGATACCCCTGTTCCTGGATAGGAAGAACTAACATTGTGAAGATGACCATACTCCCTAAATGACTCAGATATAATGCAATTTCTATCAAAATACCATCAACATACTTCACAGACCTGGAGAAATCATACCAAAAATGTATTTGCACCCAAAAAAGACGAAGAATTGCAAAGACAATTCTGGGCAACAAAGGTAAGGCAGGAGGCATTACAGTCCCTGATCTAAAGTTACACTATAAAGCTACAGTAATAAAATCAGCATGATATTGACAAAAAATAGACCTGAGGATCAATGGAATAGATTAGAAGATCCAGAAACATATACAAACACACTCAGCCATCTTATCTTTGACAAAGGGGTCAAACACGCTTACCGGAAGAAAGATAGCCTCTTTAACCAATGGTGCTGGAAAAATTGGTTCTCTACATGCCATAAATTAAAACTTGACCCTAGTCTATCACCATGCACTAAACTAAAGTCAAAATGGATTAAAGATCTAAATATTAAAAGAGAAATATTAAATTTCCTGGAAGAGAAAGTGGGACAAAATATTGAAGACATTGGGGTAGGGAAAAAATTCATAGACAAAAATCAAAATGCACATATAACACTTGAAAGCATCAACAAATGTGACCTCCTCCACCTAAGAAGTTTTTGCATGTCCAAGGAAATCATTGACAGAGTGAAAAGAAAACCTACAAATTTCTGAAAGATTTTAACTAATAAGAACTCAGACAAAGATCTTCCATTTAGAATCTATAAAGAACTGAAAACTATTAGGGTCTCAAAATTCAAAGACCCAATCCAAAAATGGCATCTGAGATGAACACACACTTCTCAGAGAAAGAAATTCAGCAAACCTATAAATACATGAAGAAATGCTCCACATCGCTAGCTATCCGTGAAATGCAAATTAAAACAACAGTTAGATACCATCTCACCCCAGAACGAATGGCTATCATAAAGAAGTCAACCAGCAACAAATGCTACAGAGGCTGTGGAGAAAAAGGAACACTTCACCACTGCTCGTAGGAGTGCAGGTCGGTGCAAACATTATGGAAAATGGTGTCAAGTTTTCTTAAACTAGAACTGGAAATCCTGTTCAATTCAGCTATCCCCCTCCTGTGAATTTTCCCAGAAGAATTTAAAATATCATACCATAGCGATATCTATGCACCTATGTTTATAGCAGTCCAATTTGTAATAGCCAAATCTTGGAAACAACCAAAATGCCCATCATTTGAAGAATGGTTAAAAAAATATGGTATTGTTATACAATGGAATATTACTCAGCCATAAAGAATGATAAACTGGAAGACTTCATATATAAACGGATGTATATTGAGCATATATACATAAGTGAAATAAACCAGGCCTACATTTGTAAATATCATATAGTCTCCCTATTATAAGAAATCTAGCAAGGCGTGGTGGCGCAGGCCTGTAATTCCAGCACTTGGGAGGCTGAGGCAGGGGGATCAGTGCGAGTTTGAGACCAGCCTGGGCTACAAAAGTGAGCTCAAGGCCAGCCTCAACTGCATAGTGAGACCCTGTCTCAAAAAAAGAAGTCTAAAAAAGAAATAAAAATGGAAAGACATAACACAGCTGAATGGAAATCAAAGATTTTTGAAGCAACACTAAAACTACACTTGGAATGCATGTCATTCAGGAGTTCCAGATGTGTGCTGATTCTGTTGTAAACTTGGTTACTGCTATACTCTCTGTCAAATAAATGATTGGTTAACAAAAAGATAAAAAAGGTGTTAATTGAGAATAAGAGAGTAGGCAAAATAACATATATTTGACAGGCTACAATTTTGTACATTCTTAGATTTCTAAATATCTGCATAAAAAGTGTTACTGCTTTTATCACAGTATGTAGAGATTTATTGGAATATCAATGATTGAAGAAAAATACCAATGTGAAGCTAAGTCTAAGATATGATACTTAGAAAGGCAGTGAGGTTGAGCTCAATTGTATTGTTGTATTGGTTGTGAAGTAATTGTATCATGAAGCTTTTCTGCTGGAGGGTTGAGAATGTAAGTTAACAGACCAAAAATTGGAGAAAAAGAAGGGCTACGAGGATAGCCATCATTTTGGCTCTAGCCCGTCAAGGTCAGTGAGGCCTCAGGACACAAGAGAACCCACGCTATAACATCCTATAACTCAGGGATTTCCCAAATTTTCTGGTCAAGAAGATTATGGGACCTCAGAGGAAAGGGATAAGTGAAGTACAGTGTGCCTAGGGAGAGTCATCTGGGGAGAAAACATTCTCTCAGGCTTTCACAAATAGCAAACTGGTCAAGCATTGGCCATGACTCATCCCAATGGCTGATACTGACAACAGTTCTACAAAACACTTCATATAGTTCCAAAGTTAATCCTGAGGAGATTTGATCCTGGAAAGTACAAATGATGAAAGTTTTATTAAACAGGTCTTGCTTTAGCTTACATTTGATCACACAGCAGAAAAGCTTAATTACGAGGCATAAAACACAGAGCTAGATTAGTATGATGAGCTGTACAGGCTTAAATCAACAGCCTTCAACATTGCCAGTTTTACTGGTAACCTACTGCAATTATGAAACATTGGACTATATATATAACTTCTTTCTCCTATTTCAAAGAGCAAAAAACTTTTTCTTCTCTTCTTCTCCTTTTTTTCCCCGAAACCAATATCGATTATTAAATTTGTCACATCTGCACCCTGTGCACTATATAACATTTGTGAGGACAACAATATGCAGTGTCTAAAATATTGCTAATGTGCTACCAACATGATTTGAAACTCTCATATTGTTTTCTCTTATTAAAAGTAATAAAAAATTAAAGTTAAAAAATATTTGGACAAAATAGCATCTGTATTGAACAAAAAAAAGTATAGTGATTGGAAAGGAAAAAGTGAAATTATCAGTATTTGCAGATGACATGATAATGTACATAGAAAGCACCAAAAATTCTGAAAGATTTGTATATTTAAAAACCAAATGCAGTATTGTGGCAGGATACATAGCCAATGCTCACAAATCAATAGCATTTCTATAAAGAAACGATGAATGTGCTAAGATAGAAATTACAAAAAGTGCGTATTCTTAATAATATAAGAAAAAATTTAAAAAACTGAGAATCAATCTCCAAAGAACAAAACCAGGCTAGGAATGTGTGAGACATTCTGCTCCATGTCTGCTGGATCCCCTCCAGACCCAGCCCAATCCTGGCATGTGTGTGAGATCTACTTCAAATCTGCAACGTCCTCTCCAGACCCAACCAAGGTCCAGCTTCTGAGAAGTTGTGCTCTGCACCTGCTGGATCCCCTCTAGACCCAGCCCAAGCCCTGGATGTTTGTGAGATCTGCTCTTCATCTGCCATATTTCCTCCAGACCAATGCCAGACCTGGCATGTGTGTAACATTAACTCCTATGGGCTACAGCTGGAGCAAGGTGAACACAGCAGCAAGACCTAAGCTAGGCACATCTGGAGAGTTTCAAACTTGGTAGATCCAGACCTGGTAAGCTGAGATACTTTCTAGACCCAGACCTACGACAAGGTTTTCTCACTTTTATTCTTGATATATGGGGAAAGGGGATAAAAGGTAATCAGGTGAAGTAATCTGCATGGAAGACCTCAGATACATCAAAGGAAGGTAATTAGACAGAACATAGGCGAAGTAAATTAGATACAAATTCCCAATTTAATATCTGCTTGGCTACACAAACATAATGTTTGATATTACCATCCAAAACATAAACCTGTTAGTTAACAAGTCTTTCAACTGCTAAATATCACTATCCATTATTAGTATTCCTAACTGTAGTTCTATAAATACAAAACTATAACTGCCTTAACTATATAATGTCTCTTGGCTAGGTGCTAAGGGTATAAATGCATCAAAGCTCTATTCCAAAGATCAGAGGACAGCGCAATACAGAATGACAAAGAAATGGAGCAAAATGCAATCTCAGGCTACATCGCTAGTATCCTTGAAGTACAAATTAAAACAAAAATGTGATACAATCTCATCTCAGAAAGAATGGCTATCATAAAGAAATCAACCAACAACAAGTGTTGGAGAGGATATAGGGAAAAAGGAACACTTCTCCACTGCTGGTGGAAATGCAGACTGGTGCAACCATTATGAAGAGCCATGCAGAAACTCCTTAAAATACTAGAACTGGAAATGCCATTCTATCCAGCTATCCCCATATTGGGAATTTTTCTAGAAGAACTGAAAACATCATATCATAGTGACATCTGTGCACCTATGTTTATAGCAGCACACTTTATGCTATCCAAATCTTGGAAACAATAAAACTACTCATCATCTGGAGAATGGCAGAAAAACATGGGGTATTTTTTATACAATGGAATATTACTCAGCTATGAAGAATAAGAAACTAGAAGACTTTATATATAAGTGGATGTATCTTGAAGATATACTCATAAGTGAAATAAACCAGACCTACATGTGTAAATATTGTACATGGTCTCCAGTGTAAGAAATCAAAAGAAGAAATAAAAATGTAAAGGCATAACACAGCTGTGTAGAAACCAAGAACTTAAGAGTTAAACAAAGAAGGGGCTGCAAGCAGAAATGGTAGGAAACATGGCAGGAGCAAAATCATGCACTTATATACACAGGATGAATTAGACAATGGTCCTAAGAATCTACAACAGGTATGTGATGCTAAAGGTACCAATGTGTAACACTAAAAGTATGTTTGGAATGTCTGTTATTCTGGTCTTTTAGGTGTGTGTTGCTTCTAAAGTCATTTTAGTTATTGCTATACTCTCTGTCAAGTAAATGGTTGTTTTACAAGAAAACATAAAAAGGTACTAAATGGGAGCAAGAAACAAGGAAAAATGCCATAGGATTGAACAGCTACAATTTTCTATATGCTTAGATACCTAAATTTCTGTGTAAAAATGTGTAACTAGCTGGGCGTGGTGGCGCACGCCTGTAATCCCAGCACTCGGGAGGCTGAGGCAGGAGGATTGGTGCGAGTTCGAGACCTGCCTGGGCTACAAAAGTGAGCTCAGGACCAGCCTCAACTGCATAGCAAGACTCTGTCTCAAAAAGACAAAAAAAAATGTGTAACTGATTTTACCACATTCTATAGAGATTTATTAGAATATCAATGATTGATGGAAAATACCAATTCTAAGCTAAATCTAAGATGTTTCATATTCAGAAAGAAAGTGATGTTAAGCTCAAGTGTCTATAATACAGAGTAATAGTATCTCTAAGCTTCTCTTGTGGAGGGTTAACAAAGTAAGTTTATAGACCAAAAATTAGAGAAAAAGAAGGGCTATAGGGATACCCAATATTTTGAGCCTAACTCTTTGAGGTCAGTGAGGACTCTTGATATAAGAGAACCTGTGCTGTCACATCCTATAACTCAGTAGTGTCCAAATTTTCTGTTCAAAAAGATTATGGGGCCAAAGAGGAAAGGGACTGATGATGGATAGTGTGCCTAAAGAGAGTCACCTGGAGAAAAAACATTCTCTCAGGCTCTCATGAAAAGCAAACTGGTCAAGCAATGGCTATGAATCATCTAGATGGCTGACACTCATAACAGATCTACAAAGCACTGCACATGGTTTCAAGGTAAACCCTGAGGGGATTTGACTGACCTTGGGAGATACATAAGTTATATGTTCTGTTATACAGGTCTTGCTTAACTTGCCCTTAACCACTCAGCGTAAAAGTGTTTTTTTTTTTTTTTTTTTTAATTTTATTCTTATTTCAGAATTTTTGTTTGTTTATTTTTATGGCCGGCTCAGCCTGCCCTCAGGGCAGGGCTGACACAGCATGTGGTGCCGGGGATCAAACTGCGGTCCCTGCAGCCGCCCAAGCTTTTCTAAGCAGGCGCTTTAGACTACTGAGCCATCCTGCTGGGCCCCTCAGCATAAAAGTTTAACCATGAGGCATAAAATGTAAAGCTACATTAGTATGTTGAGCTGTAAAAGGCTTAAATTAATACCTTCTGACAATGCCAGTTCTGCCAATTACCCACTGCACTTCTAGAATATTGGAGTATGCCTACAAATACTTACTCTTAGTTCAATGGGGAGAAATTTTTGTATGAATAATCATTAGAAAAATTATCATGTCTACATCCTGTGCTCTAAATAAGTACTATGAGGACAACAATATGCATTGTATTGATTATTGGGAATGTATTACTAACATGTTTTGAAAGTGTCACATTCTTTTTTCTTATTAAGCATAATAAAAATAATAAAGCATGACCTACTGACCAACATGTGGTCTATTTTTTAAAGCGACCAATGTGTAGGTGAAAAAAAATGTGTATTCAGATGTGGCTGGGTGGAATACTCTATATATGTGAATTAATCTCATTTGTTACACATTTTGGTTCAGTTTTTCTACTCTTTTGCCAATTTTTGTCTACTTGACCAATAATTTTGGGATAAGGAGATAGTAAGATCTCTTGTTAAGTTTGTGGCATTGGATATTTGATTTTTTCATGTCGATTAACATTTGTCTTATATAGCTGAGTGCTCCCATGTTGGGTGCATACATATTTATGAGTACTACATCTTCCTTTTTTACTTTTCTCCTAACTAGTATGTAATGGCCTTCTTTATTTCATTTGATCATTCTTGGTTTGAAGTTGAGACTGTCTGCAAATAGGATTGCTACACCTGCTGTTTTCTGAGGTACAGGGGCATGTAGTATTTTTTCCATTCTTTGACTTTCAGCCTATGAATTTCTTTATGAGTTAGATTTTTCTTGGATATAGAATATTATGAGATTTTGCTTCCTATTCTACTTGGCTTGTTTATTTAGTTTAATTTGTGAATTGAGTCAATTTACACTCTTATAGATGAGATATATTGATTTGTGCTTGACATGTTATTTTTATTTAAGGTTAAAACATGGAACTTTATTAAGTCTTTTTTGTCATGCATAATCACTTTTCTATTACTTTTAATAAGAAATAACAATATGGTAGTTTCAAAACATGTTAGTAGTACATTCGCAATAGTTGACACATTGCATATTGTTGTCCCCATAATAGTTATACAGAGAACAGGATGTATGCATGATAAATTTTCTGATAGATATTGATAAGGAAAGAAATAAAGAAAAAAATTTCTTCTCTTTGAACTGAGAGGAAGTAGTTGCATGCATAGCCCAATGTTCCTTGTTTGCATTGGGTTACCGGTGGAACTGGCAATGTTGAAGGCTGTTGATTTAAGCCTCTTACATCTCACATACTAATCTAGCTCTGCATTTTATGCTACGTAATTAAGCTTTTCTGCTGGGTGATTCAGGGCAAATTAAAGCAAGACCTATGTAACAAAACTTTCATCATTTGTATCTTCCAAGGTCAGATCCCCTCAGCATTAACTTTGGAACCATGTACAGTGCTTTGTAGAACTATTGTCAGTGTCAGCCATCGGGATGAGTCACAGCCATTGCTTGACCAGTTTGCTTTCTGTAAAAGCCTGAGAGAATATTTTTTTCTCTAGGTGACTCTCCTTAGACACACTATACTTCATTTGTCCCTTTCCTCTGAGGTCCCATAATCTCCTTGACCAGAAAATTTGGGACACCGCTGAGTTATGGGATGTTACAGGACAGATTCTCTTTTGTCCTGAGTCCTCACTGACCTTGAAGGGCTAGGGCCAAAATGTTGGCTAGCCTCATATCCCTTCTTTTTCTCCAATTTTTGGTCAGTTAACTTACATTCTCAACCCGCCAGCAGAGAAGCTTCGTGATACTATTAGTCTATAACATAGGTAATTGATCTTTTTTTTTTTTTTTCCAATTCTTTTATTGTTTAAATTTAACAATGGTTATATTACATATTTTCATCATCGGATCAGTTTAGATTAATACTTATAGGTATATAAGATTGATCAAACAACTAAACATTAACCTTTCTAAATCCACATTACTTTTTTTTTTCTTTTCCCCCTTTTTTTCTTTGAAAGTTGACATATTACATATTGTCCTCACAATCATTCTATAGAGTGCAGTGTGTGGGCATGACCCACCTCCCTATTAATGTTGCATAGAAAAAAGAAAGAAAGAAAGAA
>PVJA010058428.1:0-10095 GCA_004027025.1 Myocastor coypus
TTTTTTAAAGAATTTATTTATTTTTTCTTGTTTCTGAACCTTTGTTTGTTTATTCACTCATTTTTATGGCCGGCTCAGCCTGCCCTGAGGGCAGGGCTGGCGCAGCATGTGGTGCCGGGGATCGAACCGCAGTCCCTGAAGCTGCCCAAGCTTTCCCAAGCAGGCGCTTTAGACCACTGAGCCATCCTGCCAGGCCCCAAACCTGTACATATTTTGTTAGGTAAAAATCTAAGTTTTGTTTTTGGTGCTATTGCAAATGGGTGTTGTTTATAAATTTCAAATTTCAGTTCTTCAGTGCCAGTATATAGGAAACAAATTTACTTTTACATTTTGGTACTTTTTTTTTTTTTTTTTTTGAGACAGGATCTTACTAGGTAGTTCAGGTAGACCCTAAACTCACTATGTAGCTCAGGATGGCCTCAAACTTACAGGGATCCTCCTGCCTCAGCCTCTCAAGTACTGGGATTATAGGCATGTGTCACCATGTCTGGCTGACATTCCTTTTTAATCTTGTGTGCTGCCACCTTGCTATACTTGATTATTAGCTTTAGGAGAGTTTTCTTTTTCTTTTTTCTTTTTTTTTTTTTTTTTGTAGGACCAGGGTTCGAACTCACGACCTTGCACTTGCCCAGCAGGCACTTTTGCCTCGGAGCTATCTCCCCAGCCCCTTATTTTTCTTTTTTAATGCCCTTCTTTTTTTGGAATTTTCCACATCACCAGCCATGTCATCTACAATAAAGGCACTCTTATTTTTTCTTGACTTATTGAATCACCCAGGCCTTCTGGTACAATGTTGACTAGAACCGGTAAGTACACAGATCTGTGTCTTATTCCCGTCTTCGGAGGAAAGCATCTAGTGTTTCACCACCAAGAATAACTTTGGCTGAAAGATTTTTGTAGATGTTTTCTATTGAGTTGTTTTCCTCTGTTTTGAATTTATTGATGGCTGCTTTTATTTGGTTGGTTGTTTTTTAACATGAATGAATGCTGGGCTTTGTCAAATGCTTTTGCAGGTTAGTGATATAATTTTTCTTCTTTATTAATACAGTGACATATTAATTTTAGCTGTTGAACAAATCATGCACACTTGAAATATATTCTGCCTGGTTATGGTGCTACAAGTTTTTATTGCATTAACTATTATCACTACCTCCGTTTCTGCTGCAGACTAAGTATCCCCTGTGAAATGTCACAGAACAATTATAGAATTATAGAATACTTATAAAGGCAAAGAATTTTATTTAATCAACTACAAACAAAAACAAAGCATAAAACAAAGGGGGAAAACCAAGAACAATCCAAGTTTAAGAATATTACCTATTCTTACTAGAAATCTACTTTTGCCACAGATTTCTCCTAAGCCCACTTATTGCTTTCTCAATAACTATGATGAAGCCTTAGGAAGCTGCTTTGAGTAAGGAGAAGCCAAATGCCTCCCCATTTCACTCCCTGGGCTCTGTGCTTAAGGATCGGGTGTGTTTAATCAGCCTCTCCATGAGAACCCTTCCATTACTTGAAGACCCTGAACTTCCTCCCTGAATCTTCTCACTTCTATGTGCATCACCTGGAGCCCCAGCCCTGCTCCCTCATCACTCACCCAACACTGTGACACATTCTAGTCCTATGTGACATCCCAAACTCCATACCCAACCCTACTCTACCACCTCGTGCAAGACACAGAGGACAAGACATACCTCCACAAACGGTCTGGATAAAGCAAAACAAAGGAACACTACTTTCACCTGTGAGAATGCCTAAAACACAGAAAAGCAGACAATGCCAACTGCAGGTAGGGATCTGGAGTGGCACAAACTTTCATTTATTGTAGGTGGAAATACCAAATGGGACTGATGTAATTTAGCAATTGTACCCCAAGTGTTTTGCTCAGATTATTTGAAAATTTACATGTATACACAGAGTGGCATAGAAATGTTTGTAGAAGCTTGCTTGCTTGCTTGCTTGCTTTCTGTCTGTCTGTCTGTCTGTCTGTCTGTCTGTCTTTCTTTCTTTCTTTCTTTCTTTCTTTCTTTCTTTCTTTCTTTCTTTCTTTCTTTCTTTCTTTCTTTCTTTCTTTCTTTCTTGGGGTTCTGAGAATTGAACCTGGGGCCTCTGCACTAAGCTATGTTCCCAGCCCTTTTTATTTTGAAGCAGTGTCTTGCTTAGCTGCTGGAGCTGGACTTGAACTTGCACTCCTTCTGCCTCAACTTCCCAGAATGCTGATATTAGGCAGATGCACACAGCACCTGGCTCACAGAAGCTTTATTCAGAGTTGTTAAACAACGGAAGTGACCCAGATGTCCCTCAGTAAGGGAATGGATAAACCAGTAATAGCCGGGTGTGGTGGCGCATGCCTGTAATCCCAGCACTCGGAAGGCTGAGGCAGGAGGATTGGTGAGAGTTTGAGACCAGCCTGGGCTACAAAACTGAGCTCAAGGCCAGCCTGAACTGTACAGCAAGACCCTGCCTCAAAAAGACAAATAAAAACCAGTAATGCCAAATCCTACAATGGATTCACCTTTTTTAAAAATGGAATGAGTTATCAAGCCGAATACACAAAGATGAATACCATAAATGCATAATCAAAAGGAGGAAGCAAGTCTGAAAAGACTACATATGTATATATGGCTTTTTTTTTTTTTTCCTGTGACATTTTGTGTTTTTTTTTTTTTTTTCTTGTATTTAGGACAGGTTGTGGGCTGGCAAGATAGCTCAGCAGTCTAAAGTACCTGCTTAGGCAAACTTAGGCAACTGCAGGGACACAGCTTCGATTTCCGACACTACATGCTGTGCCAGCCCTACCCCCAGGGCAGGCTAAACCAGCCAGAACATAAATATATAAATAAACAAAGTTTTTTTTAAAAAAGAATAGGACAGGTTGTACTGGGTCTCACTACAGAGATTGGACTCACAGTGATGCCCCTGTGTTCAGCCTCCCAAGCACTGGGGTTACAGGTGTGCCCCACTACACCCAGTCTCAATTGATATCCCTGGGTGCCCTGCAGGCAGGGCCAGCACAGCAGGCTGGGGATCAAATCCGACCGCTGCACTCTGCCTAAGCAGAGTCTTCTACGACATTTTGGAAAAGATAAAAGTATAAAGGTGGTGACAGATCTGGATGTGGATCACTGTCGTGGCCTCACTCGTGTGCCTCACCTTCTCCTTGATTCCCCGGACCAGGTCTGTTTGCTCACCATCTATTGTCCCTGGCAGCGCCTCTTCTTGGCATCCACTATAGCTCCTGTTGAGATATCACCAAAACACCTCAGATGGTCACGTCGGTGGGGCTTTTCAGATGTGGCTAGATCTTGAATGTGTGATGCTGGATTTAAGCATGATGCTGGAATTAAGAGTGTGTGATTACTAAGTTAGTCCACTGGTGGTATGGCATAGACCTGGGTGTGGATAATGGAAAGCTCCACCCCAGGTGTGAGTGCTACCTCCCTAAGGGAGTGTAACTGGAATGGAATCTAAAGGACAAAAAGAGGGTTGCTGCTGTTGCCTGCTGCTTTTGCCGCCTCCTGCCTTCCACCTTCCATTCCATGAACTGTTTTTCAGCTCAGTGATGCCCCTCTGCCATACCTCTCTGCCTTGGAGTTAGCCAATTAAGGACTGAAACCTCTACAAACTGTAAGCCAAAATAAACTGTTCCTTTAACTTTAGGTGTTGGGTATTTTGCCTCAACAACAAGAAAAGTAACTAAGACAGCATCCTTTTCCTCTCAGGTAGACATATCTGCTATCACTGTCAACTCAGCATGTTCCTTACCCCTTGGTCCTTCCAGAAGCTCTTCTTTGCCAGCCTGTGTTCATGGATGGGCCACCTTCCTCTGCTCCTTGTCCCAGCCTACAAAGGATGACTAGAGATGACCACCTTCCCACATGCTGTGGGGAAACTTTTAAAAGTTTCAGTCTACTTCATCTGGGCCACTATGGCTGCCCAAGAGTCTTTCATCTTTCCACAGCCACCTCTCTCCCTTAATGCAGAGTGGCTTTTTCACAATTTTCTGATCCCCACTGTATCTCTATCCCCTCTTTCCCTGGAGAAGAGCCACAAGCCTCCTTGCACCACAGCTAAGGTGGCCTGCAGCAGCACCTTTCATCTCGTCTGAAGGGGCCCTGGGTCTCAGCCTCTGTCTCCACTCATACTTAATCAGTCATCTCTGTCTCTCTTCTTTAACCGCCTGGTCTAGTTGGATACTTCAATTTATTTTATTTTATTTTTTTTGTCTTTTTGAGACAGGGTCTCATTATGCAGTTCAGGCTGGCCTTGAGCTCACTTTTGTAGCCCAGGCTGGTCTCGAACTCGCACCAATCCTCCTGGCTCAGCCTCCTGAGTGCTGGGATTACAGGCGTGCGCCACCACACCCGGCGGATACTTCAATTTAAAACATGAGCATTCTCAATGCTTTACCCAAAGAAGAAAATCTGACTGCTTCCTGGTTACTCATCCTCCTAGCCTCTCCATCACCTCCGCCTCCCCCCACTTAGCCTACCATGTCCCACCAGACTGGCTGAGGTCATCAGCAGAGCCCTGCTGCCAGGATCCAGGCCTCCTTTTCAGCCCTGTCTTAGGTGACTCAAGTTGCATCATTCTTCACCTTCAAAGTGATTCTAGACACTACCCTTCCTGAGCACTCTTCTTGCTCTGGGCTGCCCTTGCTTGGCTTCCTGTACAGTGCCCACCCACTGCCCACCCACAGATGGCAGCAGTCCTTGGGTTCTTGGCTGCACCTTTGGTTCTCCCAGTTCTCCTTTCATCTTTTACAGAACTGTCAGAATTCTTGGGACCCAATCCCCACCCTCACATTTGCGCTTAGGCCCCTCCCTCCTGCTCTGACCTTAGAGTTCCTTCAACACTTCTCCCTTTTTAAAAGTTAGCACGACTCATTTCCTAGGGGCCAAGTACTAGACCAGGTTCTTTACATCCACAATTCTCATTAAATCTTTAAAAACAGCTTGAGATACTCCAAGGAAAATAAGCTCACTGAGACTACAAGTCAGCCCAAGATTACATAGTTAATAAATCTTGGTGCTAAGACTCAAACCCAGGTCTCTTTCATCCTGAGACTCTTACAGTGCCTCTGCAGACACTTGAGGGCAACAGCAAAACCCACAAAGTTAAATGCAAGTTCATGCATTTGAGGATTTTCTGGAAATAGGTTCATATCCATATATGACACTGTCAGAGTTTCATAAGAATCCATTATCCAACAGAGATGAAAACCTTCTGGGTTATATGGTGAACTCATTGGAGTAGAGACACCGGCCTGGCACATAACAGATCTTTAGCGAACCTGGATGAGCTGTCATCTAGCCACTCTATGGAGGAATCTCAAGGGACTCCAACCCATGGAGAGGCAGATGGACTGGCCAGCACATTTCCCACTTGCCTTTGTTTGACTACAAGTTCCTCAAACCCCCTGGCGATTTCCTTGTAATTAGCCGGCCTTCATGCTCTCCTTTTCTTCCCTTGAAACATCTGGATGCACACCATGTGCAGGACATGATGCTGCAAGCTCTTCGCATTCCATTTACCCTTTGTAGCAGCTATGCAAGGTGACTGCTGTGGATCTTCACAGTTACAGATAAGGACACTGAGGCTCTGAGAAGTAAATGGCCTCCTTTCTCTCTTTTGGAGTCTGATGAAGAGCCCTGGTCTCGTATGTGAAAAGTCTGGTGGGAATGGATGCCAATAAGCTCATCTTAGCAGAGCAGTCCCAGTGGCTGATCAGGCTGGCCTCTGGCCAGTTTTCAAAGCAGAGCTACCAGGGCTATATCCAGGAGCTACTGGCTCTCAGGGTAGCTGGCGGGTCAGTTGGAGGACCATTTCCCAGAGCATTCTGTTTGAGAAAACGGGCCTTCACTTCTGGCTCATTTCACCACTTGGCCTGAGCGGGACACAATGCAATTGTTCACAGAACAAGCTGTACTGCCTTTGCCAAGCTGACCTGGCATCCACATGCAAAGCAGATTACATCAGATTCCCCAATAGCTCCTCCTTCGGGAGTTCTGTGACTGGTCAAAGGTGGGGACTGAGTTGGCTCCCAGTCAAATAGTTTTGTTAGGGAAACTATGAATCCTTGATAGTTTATTCACATCTTTTTTTTTTTTTTTTTTTTTTTTTTTTTTTTTTTAAGACTAAGCCCAGCTTGGGGGGGAAAAAAAAAAAATCAATAGAAAGAGGAAAGAAGCAAAGGCTTTGGAACATCTTTTTTCAAAACAGAGGGTGTGTAGCCCCAGCCCAGATGTATAAAGTCCTTCCTTGGCTCCTACTCAATTTGATCGAATAACAATACAACCCACTCAAGCCTTGATCTTCAAAAAGCAAACTGGTGCCTCTCTAGAGGCTGCCACTATACTTGGGGGAACTGACGATGTTGAGCAACAGTGATGTACAGGGCCAGACATTTCCAAGAGGGAAGGCCCAGATGGACCCAAGGGCCCAAGGAAACATGAGCCCTAGCACCCAGAGAGCCAGTTGTACGTATTATGCAACCTCTAGGCCAATGTCCTCAAGTGAAACCAGAAAAACCAGAATAAAGAAGAAAATCCGCCAAGCCAACAGTGCCAGCTGGGGTTATGGCTTGTGCAAAAGGAGTCTTGCAGGTCATTTGCTACCTACACCTATGCTCTGGCAGCTCTGGCTGGGAAATCAGAAACCTACCCGAGTGGGTCCACAGATTCAATCATTAGCACGTCTGCATACTTGTAGCAAAGTTTCTAGATGAAGCAAGTCAGTTCAGAACAGTATAGGGGCTATGAGTTTGGATCCAAAAAAGTTCAGTCCAAGAAGTATTTCCTGGCACCTCATTCATTCATCCCACACTGACTTACTAAGGGTGTTACATATGCCTGACACCAAGCAAGGCAATGGGGACACGGTGACAAACAAGACAGACATGATACTTGTTCTCACAGAGCTTACACCTTGGAAAGAAAGGCACAGACATATCATAGGCTACACAGAACAAGAGTGGGTCAGTAAAGTACCACAAGGTAGGAAGGACAGATGACTGGGGACCTCACATAGGCTGGGGACTCAAGAAAAGTTCCCTAAGGAAGCAGCACTCAAATTAAGATCACTGAACAGGGAAGAAGAGTTCTGGCCAAAAAGGACAGCGCATGGGAGAAGCAGAGAGCTGGCAGGCCAGAGACACGGTGCATGGCGCATCAGGCGAGACGGCAGGCCAGGATGCAAATCCTGGAGAGGGAAGGGCCAGGTTGGAGCAGAGACTGGACCTCCCAGGGCACTGAAAGGTGCTTAAACTTTAGCTGATGTGGAATCAAAGCCCTTGGAGTAACGTCACATGGCAAAGGCATGTTCAGTCCTACCTACTTTGTGAAAATAGACTATAATGGGACCCAAGTATATGAAGATGGGTGATTTAAGAAGAGGAGTTTTGCCTGGAATCAGCTGTCTCAGACTGAACCCTGGTGGGAGCTTCAGCCTACTGGGACAACACATTGCCATCTGCATGGGAATATGCAGATGTGAGTACATAAGCTATATTTACCTGGTTAAATCTCCGGGTAAATGCCACAACATTGGGGGCGAGACTATGTTTCTCCTTCTTACTCCATCCACAGCTGGCGAGTTCCTAGGAAGCACAAAGTTATTTTCAACAGGAATTCCAGTTAGAATACAAAATATACCATGGCATCTCATTAGAAGGGAAACATGGAGGTAAGGTGAGGCTGAAGTTTCAGCCATACCTATCTTTACCGGGTGGAAGAAGGCAGGGACTGCAAATGGCTGTCCATGCATTAACTACTGGAGAACAGAAGGAATACTTACCCTGTAACTCTGGCCACATTTCCCAACATTTCTTTAAGTCAAAATATTCTTAATTCCACCATATCCCCTCTTTGAACTACCTGAGAGGACATGCATGTTTTAACCAGCAGCAGGACTCATTCTGTTATAGATGTGACCACAGGGCTCTATCTAGTTGAGGAATCTAAAACTTCACTGGGCACATGACATCCATGCCCCATTCTGGAGTTGGGCAAAATCTTAGTTCAAGCCTATTATACCAAGAGAAGCTTCTTGAATGCCCTGGATTCCTTTCTAATGGGCCCCTCACATCTCTCACTTTACCAAAAAGAAGCAGAAAGAAGGGTTCCTATTATAGTCTTGTTCAGGGACCTTGTCTCTAGTTTTTCAACAGTTTTATCATCTTAATTTGAAGAATCAAATTACCTAGGCTTTACGTATCAGTAAGGCTGGTTCCCATCTAGAATAAAGGGGACAACCTATTACAGTAGGGTTACCTGGAAATATATAAAACAACCAAGGGAAAGACATTATGCAAAGGCCTAGTGCTCCTAGCTTGTACCTTGGTGAACCCTAACAGAGAATGGAGAAAATATAGTTGATGCTAAAGTTCCTTACCCTGACTTCTGAGATCTCCCATTAGTTCATATCAGCCCTCAATATTATTAGTAACATACATACATACATTATTTATTTATTTATTTGGTACAGGGTCTCACTGCGTACCTCAGCCCTCAACATTATTAGTAACATACATACATACACTTATTTATTTATTTATTTATTTATTTGGTACACACCTCAGACTGATAGCGATACTCCTATCTCAGCCTCCCCAGCACTGAGATTACAGACATACTCCACCAAGCCCAGTTTTAGTGGTTGGCATAGCATACAGCACTAGGGATTCAACCTGGGTCCTTGTGCCAGCCACACAGGTGCTTAGACCTCTTATCTCCCAGCCCTATTAGTAAATTTTCTGCCATAACCCCGGAACTTTTTTTTTTTTTTTTTGGTACTAGAAATTGAACTTAGGACCTTGTGCTTGCCAGGCAGGTGCTTAGGCTGCTGAGCTATATTCCTAGCCTTCCTGGAACATTTTTAAGATCTTTGGAGAGGGTCTTAGTTACATTTTACTCGTTGCTGGGACAAATACCAGACACTCAAGATGAAGGAAGGAAAGGTTTATTTAGCTCACAGTTTGTGGAGATTTCAGTCCATATTCGGCTGGCCCAAGACTGAGTGGAACAGAGCAGAGAGCATTCAGTTCATGGCAGCGGAACAGCAACAAAATGGTGGCAGAAGTAGCCAACCAAACAGGGCAGCAGAGAGCAACAGCTGAGAGCAACAGCTTGAGTCTGTCTCTCTGTCTCTCTTTATATTACATTCAGGCTCTCCGCCTTAGCCCCCACTTTAGGCTACACCCATAATCCCAGAAGTACTTCGACCCATAATCCCATCAGTACTAAAACCCATAATCCCAGGGATCATGGATCAAGTCTCAAACTCTAGAAGTCCCCGCCCAATGACTTCATGAGGCTTTGGGGTACAACTAGACATAAACCATAACAGAGAGGGAACCCACTAACAGGGATAGACCCAAATTAGGGAAGTCAGGGTATGTGGTGGGAATAGCCAAAGACAAACTTCACTGGCTGGGCAATTATGGCTGAAGTAACATACTGGTCAAATGCATCAAGACCCAGTGAAAAACCCCACACAATCTTCCCAAAAGAATTAAAAGCATCATACTACAGCAATATATGCACACTCATATTTATAGCAGCACTAGTTTGTAATAATCAAATCTTGGAAACAGACCAAATACCAATCAATTGCTAAACGGATAAAGAAGATGTGCTTGTTTTACACAATGGAATGCTAGTCTGCCATAAAGGACAAGCTGAGAATTTCCAGCTAAATATGCATCTTGTGACCAAGCTCTTAAATGAAATAAACAGGACACACAAGTGTAAATATTGCATCATTGCTCTGGTGTGAGAAACCACAAGTATAAATATGGTCCCAAAGGTATAAAAGATATTCTTTTTTTTTTTTTTTTTGTCTTTTTGAGACAGGGTCTCACTATGGAGTTGAGGCTGGCCTTGAGCTCACTTTTGTAGCCCAGGCTGATCTCGAACTCGCACCAATCCTCCTGCCTCAGCCTCCCAAGTGCTGGGATTACAGGCATGAGCCACCACGCCTGGCTTAAAAGATATTCTGAAATAGGAAGAAAATGTTTAAATGGGAAAACAACAAGGAAAGGGGGAGGAAAGAATGGAAGTGCAAAAAAAAAAAAAAGAAGAAGAAGAAAAAAAGGAA
>PVJA010058429.1:0-10072 GCA_004027025.1 Myocastor coypus
AAAAAAAAAAAAAAAAAAAGCAGAGGTAGCAATTCTGTTTGAAGACAGTCTAAACTTCAAACCAAGGTTGGTCAAATGAAATAAAGAAGGTCACTACATACTGGTTAGGGGAAAAATTCAAGACAAAGAAGTATCACTCATAGATTTAAAGATTAGAGCAGAAATTCAATTGAGACAAAGAAAACAATACAAAGAATTAATGAATCAAAAGGCTGGTTCTTTCACAAATTAAATAAAATTGATAAGCCCATAGCTAACCTCATCAAAATGAGGAAAGAAAGGACTCAAATTCAAGCAATAACGAATGAAAAGGGTGAAATTACTACAGACCCAACAAGAGATTCAGAGGATCATAAATAGCTACTTTAGAATTCTTACTCTCACAGAATTGAAGACACAAATGAAAGGGGCAGATTCCTAGAAAAGTACAAATTAACAAAACTGAATCAAGAAGATATAAGATCTCTCAATAACCCAATAACTGTCAATGAAATACAAACTTTAATAAAAAGCCTACCGACAAAGAAAAGTCTGGGACCTGATGGATTCACCCCTGAATTCTACAAGAAAGTAATAGAAGACATAATCCCAATACTCCTCAAACTCTTCAATGAAATTGAAAAGGAAGCAAGTCTTCCAAAATCATTCCTAGTGGCAAGTATTACACTGATACCAAAAACAGAGAGAGAAGCAACTAAGAAAGAGGACTACAAACCAATTTCTCTCATGAACATAGATGCAAAAATCCTCAATAAAATTCTGGCCACTAAAATACAATAAATCATGAAGAATATTATACACCATGACCAGATAGGATTCATCCCATGGATACAAGTTTGGTTCAATATATGGTAATCTATAAATGCAATACACTATACCTATAGAGCCAAACCAAAAGTAACAATATTGTCTAAATTGATTCAAAAAGGCTTTTGACAAAGTCCAACACAAATCCATGTACACAGTCCTACATTAGAATGAAGGGCCTCTACCTCAACCTGATAAAAGCCATCTATGACAATCCAACAGCTAACATAATTCAAAATAGGGAAAAACTTCTACCCTCAAATCTGGTATAAGACAAGAATGTCATCTGTCATCACTCCGATTCCATATAATTCTGGAATCATTAGCTACAGCCATTAGACAAGAGAGAGAAACAAAAGGAATAAGAATAGATAAAGAAGAAGTAAAACTACCATTATTTTCAGATGACATGATAATCTACTTGGAAGACCCCAAAAACTCCACGAAAAAGCTATTCAAATTCATATATAAATTTAATAGCATAGCAGGTTGCAAAATCAACACACAAAACTCCATAGCATTCCTCTATACAGATAATAAACACATTGAGAGAGAATTTAGAGAAATATAACTTTTATGATAGCACCAAAGAAAATGAAATACTTAGGAATTAACTTAACTAAGGAGGTAAACGACCTTTTCAGTGAAAACTACAGTGCTCTAAAAAAGAAGTCTAGAAGATTTCAGAAAATGGGAAAATGTTCCCTGCTCCTGGATAGGAAGAACCAACATTGTGAAGATGGCTATACTCCTTAAATTGTTACACAGATTTAATGCAATCCCTATTGAAATACCAAAAACATACCCTCAAAGACCTGGAGAAATCATTCCTAAAATTTATTTGGAACAAAAAAAGACCCAGAATTGCAAAGGTAAGGTAGATGGCATTACAATTCCTGACCTAAGGTTATACTACAAAGCTACAGTGATACAATCTGCATGGTATTGGCAAAAACATAGACCTGATAATAAGTGCAATAGATTAGAAGATTCAGAAGCAAATATAAACACATTCAGCCACCTTATCTTCAAAAACGGAGCTAGACATGTTTACTGGAAGAAAAATAGCCTCTTATGAAATGCTGTCAGAAAAACTGGCTCTCTACATGCGGAAGAGTAAAACTTGACTGAAGTCTATCACCATGTACTAAATTAAATTCGAAATGGATTAAAGATCTAAATATTAAAAGAAAAACATTAAATTTTCTAGAACGGAATATGGGAAAAGATCTTGAAGACATAGGGTAGGGCAAAGTGTTCATGGACAAAAATCAAAATACATGCTTAACAGTTGAAAGAATCAACAAATGGGACTTCCTCTGGCTAAGAAGTTTTTGCATGTCAGAAGAAATTACCAACAGAGTGAAAAGACAACCCGCAAAGTTTGAAAATATTTTAACTAATAAATGTTCAGACAAAGGTCTTCCATCTAGAATTTATGAAAAACTAAAAAAAATTAGAGTCCCAAAATTCAAAGGCCCCATCCAGAAATGGGCATCTGGGATGAACACACACTTCTCAGAGAAAGAAATTCAACAAGCCTATAAATACATGAAGAAATGCTCCACATCATTAGCCATTCATGAAATGAAAATTAAAACAACACTTAGATACCATACCCATAACGAATGTCTGTCATAAAGAAATCAACCAACAACAAATGTTGGAGAGGCTGTGGGGAAATAGGAACACTTCTCCATTGCTGGTGGGAATGCAGACTGATGCAGCCTTTATGGAAAGCCATGTGAAGGCTTCTTAAAAGACTAGAACTGTAAATCCCATTCAATCCAGCTATCCCCCTATTGGAAATTTTCCCAGAAGAACTGAAAACATCATACCATAGTAACATCTGTGCACCTATGTTCATAGTAGCACAATTTGTAATAGCCAAATCTTGGAAACAACCAAAATACCCATCATTTGAAGAATGGTTGAAAAAGATGTGGTATTTTTATACAATGGAGTATTACTCAGCTATAAAGAATGATAAACTGGAAGACTTCATATACAAATAGATATATATTGAACATATACTCACAAGTGAAATAAACCAGACCTATCTGTGTAAATATCATCTGTGTGGTGTCCCTAGTGTAAGAACTCTAAAGAAGATATAAAAATGGAAGGACATATTGATATTTCTCATTAAAAGTAATAAAATACTTTTAGAAATAAATAAATAATTTTTGTGTAATAAAAAATACATTAAAAAAAGAAATCCAGCTGGGTGTGGTGGTGCACTCCTGTAATCCCAGCACTCGGGAGGCTGAGGCAGGAGGATCAGTGCGAGTTCGAGACCAGCCTGGGCTACAAAAGTGAGTTCAAGGCCAGCCTGAACTGCACAACAAGACCCTGTCTCAAAAAGACAAAAATAAATAAATAAATAAATAAATAAATAAATAAATAAATCCAAATATCCTACCCCAGGGGAGATACAGCACCCATTTTCACAGTAATCAATTACAAATTCCAGAATCCACCCCATGACTACATGAGGCTCTGGGGTACACCTAAACACAAACCATAACAGTTGCTTATGGGTAGATTGTGTTTTTCAACCACTAGGGTACTACCATTGATCAAAATGTTTTTGTTTACGGTAATGTTACTGTAATATATATATATATATATATATATATATATATATATATATATCCTTATTTATATTGTGTAATGTATTTTGTTGCTAGGATTGTCATAAAATACCTTAGAGGCTTAAACATCATAAATGAATTTTTGTGTTTCTCTACAGACTGGATATTCAAGACCAAGGCAGGGTTGATTTGCCCTAAGACCTCTTTCTCCAATCTGCCCATGGCCACCTTCATATTGTATCTTTGGGTTATTATCCCTTTCTCCATGCAGCCCTAGTGATTCGTTTTATCCAAATTTTCTTGTTTTAAAAATACCAGGCAGGTTGCATTAGGACCCACCAATGTGATCTCATTTAAGTTTGATGACTTATTAGAAGATCCCATTTCCAAAACACACGAGCCTTTTGGAATACTGGGGTTAGAGATTCAAAATGTGCATTTTGGGGAAAATAATTTGGATACTTACTATTTGGTGTTACAGCTTTAACTTGACTTTCAAAGTATATCTTATATCCAAATTTGCATATTGGATTTATCCTATAGGTTCATTACTCAATATAGAAATTACACCTTAGTTTTGTAAGATAAACTGATGTTCATAAAATTGACAATAGTTAATTTGTGTCCTAAGCAAACAACCATACACAAAAGGCTTTATAAACTAAAAATACCAATAACTGGAGTACAAGAAGTTTTTCCTAATTATTATTATTGTTGTTGTTATGTTGTATTTTAGGACAGATTCTATAGGGTCTCATTACTTAGATTAGACTCAATGATTCTCCTTTTTTTCAGCCTCCCAAGTAGTGGGCTTACCAGTGCATGCCACCATGCCCAGTCTATTGCTGCTTCAGTGTGCCCCATGGGTGGGGCCGGAAAGCAAGCCAGGGATGGAACCCTGGCTACTGCCCTCTGCCTAAGCAGGCACTTTATTCTGCTGAGCTATGGGACTAGTCCCTGCTTTTCTTTTTTTTTGTCTTTTTTTTTGAGACAGGGTCTCACTGTGCAGTTGAGGCTGGCCTTGAGCTCACTTTTGTAGCCCAGGCTGGTCTTGAACTCACACCGATCCTCCTGCCTCAGCTTCCCAAGTGCTGGGATTACAGGCGTGAGCCACCACGCCCAGCTCCTGCTTTTCTTAATTTAAAGGTAATCATGAAATAATGTATTTAATTTTTGATTTTGTAAATATTTATAATATTTAATGAATTATGTTTGCTTTTTAAGCAGAAGTGTTGATTTGCTGCTTAAAGAAGATAAGGACTATACAGATGATATTTTAATCCTTGCCATAGCTAATGATTGTTCCATTGTTCCATGCATATCAGCAATATATTTGCACACCTGCCAGCTGAGGATAGAAATTGCAAGGAAACAAGAATAGGGTAGGTTTATGTTACAGTTTGTTGAAAGATCAAACATTAGACTTTTATTTAGAAACAGCACATTTATTGTTAACGTTCACTCTTTGACTAACCTCAAATAAAACATTGGCATACATGCAGAAGTGACAAAAAGTGAGCACAGAAAGGGGAAGTACTGCACAGCTGCAGCCTGGATGCAAACCCACAGCAAACAAAACTAATATTGGATATTAAAATGATAAATATTTAGGTAATAAATCTTGGAATATCAAGGTTATCAGAAGGTCCACTTGCATGTTTGTGGAAAAGGTACCAAAAAAGGAGAGCCTATTCTAATTTGTCTTCTTTCCTTATCAAAAATCTTTTTACAAAAAAAGAAAACAGTATTTTTTAAGATCATACTATTTTTAAATTTCTAATTTGCAACCAGTTTTGGATAATATCAAAGACATTTAAATCCAGGAAATACACAAAATATTAACAAAATTGCATCCCTATTGCATAGTGTGTCAGATAACAAGAGAAGTAATTGCTGTCAGTTTGTGCTTTTTTGACCAATAATTCTCTGTATTTCCTGCAAGTAACTTGAGTGATGCAAATGACCTTATTTTTACAGCATGCTTTTATTAAATAGTTTATTATTTTGGCAGACTAATAAAGATTTTGGTATTTGCTTTTATTTGCAATAATATTACCACCACATAAAAAAGGATTTTATGTTCTTTTTGAGGAACAAGGAGGATAAAAGTGGTGATGGATAGCGCAACTGAGGCATCAGCAATGAGCTGGAAATGAGACACATAAATATGAAAGCAGAGCTAAGAAAATAGAACTGCACCCTTGGCCTTTCTTACAAGAACATGCGCACTTCATGGCTCCTTTACACTATTACAGAAACCCCTTTTGTTTTCAGTGAATCAGGAAACACATGTAGTCCGAAGAACTATTTTACTTATAGCTGCCTGAATCTTATTTAATTAGATTCATTCCAGGAAAATAGTTCCAAGCTTTTTGAAGATGTTTTGATTTGAATAAAAGAAAGAATTCACTGAAAAGTTGGTGGACATAGCAGTGGACATAGGGCCTGAAGATAAATCAAACCAGATATGCTCATGATTCTTTAGCACAGAGCACATAAATGAAAAATTCCACATAGTAATATCTTCAGAGTCAGTGGAGCAATTACAGAGTATTTGAGGATATTTAAAGTAGATGGCTAGGCAACTGTGCCCTTAACACAAATAATATTATACTACATTATTAGATGGGTAATGTTATATTAGGTAGAGACTAAAGGATTAATAGAACATTATATCTTGCCATATGCCATGTGTTTATTCAAAATTATGATAGCATATAGCATGTTTTCCTATCTAATGTGATCATATAAATTGTACATGTCAAATGTGTTTGTCAGCATAGTATATTTATGATTAATTTTTATCATCTTAATTAATGACTTGATTCCTTATTATAGCATTTAATTGTTATCACAAGTGAAATCACATTGTGCTGAAGGTGATCTTCCATTTGGGGCTAGAACCTGATTTGGCACGTGCTAGTTCATATCTCAGTAATATTCAGACGTGGAACTATTTTTCTTTTCACACTAAAGTGCAGCCAATAGATGGAAACTAGGAAGAAGTAATACACAGTATTTGAAGCTGAGAAATCCACTGCTTCATTATCAACATGACTTGAATCTTACAGAGGGGGAGAGCTTCACCATTTGGACTCTTGTCGCAAAGGCTTACAATAGACATGATTCTGACAAGAGGCTGGTGGTAGCAGAACAGACTTAACAATTAATGGTATGCCAAGGCTGAGTTCAGAGCATTGCTTTACCCAATGCCAATCACTCATTCCTGGCAGTAGCACTTCACATCTTTTCCTGGGATGCCATCCAACCACAGTGGCATCTAAAATATATCAAGCAGTGTTGTTACAGTTGGAGGTGAAATTGAAAATTGCGCCAAACAGAAGTGACAAATTCACATGGCTGAGTGTTGCCTAGCAATCGGGTCCAAGGGGGGACGTGGCAATTCTGCCTTTACCCATGAGAGTGTGGGAAGGGGGAGAGAAACATTTACATTAGAGTTTGGGTGGTCTCACTAGAAGAGTCAGGTATATGAGAAGCTTCATCTTACTATTAAGCAAGAGGAAGTAAAGTATTAGAGAGGCACAGGAAAAGGGGGAGGCAGCTGAAGATGATAGGAGAAGCAGCTTTCAAGGCTGAGGTTCTCATCAATTAACCTGGGGGTGGGGGAGAACAGCAAGATGCCAAGATGCCAGACTTGCTGTGGAAATTGATGGCAATTGGCCATCCTGCTGCCTTTTGACTGCAAGCCTCTTGATGAACCTCTGTTTAGTTAGCACTTGGCAGCTGGGTGGCCCCAGGGTAGAGTGAGCAAATGGTGGCTTTCTCTACTCAGAAATCCACCTGAAAGAGAAGCTCCTTTGGGCAGCCAGACTCAAGAGATTAACAGAAGAAGTGGGATGTTCAAGCTGAAATTCTTACCTTGTGTCCTTATTTGCTGTTTCTTTTTTCGGATTCCCCATTTCTTACATTTTATAGTAGTCTTTTCTTTATATGAGGGGAGATCACCCAATCCCTAACCCCATAGTGCATCCTCTAAGGTGCAGAGACAATAAAAACCAATGGTTCATGTCTGAAGCAGCCAGTGGATTTAGCAAAACATCAGTCCAAAGGAATGAGGAATGTGGCTTGCCCTTTGTTTTGTCCTAAGAAATTTAACAAGAATAATTTTATTTTTCCCCCATCAGTCCTTGTTTGGAAGAAGCAAAAACATGGAAATATGCAGAGCAGATCTCCCATTTAGTGAAGGAATCAGAGGTATGACTGCTACCGTAAGGCCCTTTCTGCTTTCTTTTTCTTCTTGAACTGTTGAAATCTTACTAACTTCCAGAGACTATAGTCTTAAGAGCCTTAAAAGAAAGAACAACTGAGCTAGGCTGAGACAGTGGTGCCTTCATCATTTCCTGTTTTGAGGCTTCTCCTTGCACGGGATTTTCCTAATAATCACTCTGAGTGAGTGCGTTCTTCTTCACTATCATGACCTTAATATCTTATCTATGGCATTTGGCTGAATTTATACGACAGCCATTCTTTTCTCAGTGAGACTTCATGTCTCATTGAAAACCATCTATGCTAAGTTAGAGCCCATAAGAAAATGAAAATTCAAAGTGCTATCAACTGTAAGATATTGTTATTCCTATTATACAGTATACTGTTTATTTCTTTAAAATTATCAATAAATGCCAGCAAATAAATAGTCTAAACAGATATATTAATAATAACTGATGCGTATAGAAAATCTTACATAATTTTGAGAGATTATTTAGATTATAAATTTGGTTAATGACTATAACAACTAAAATTTATTGATTCCTCAAATTGGGTCATCCTCAAGTTTTTTAAAAATTTTAATTATTGTGGTAAAATATATACCATGAAATCTTCTAAAAAATTAAATTTATGGCAGAATATTGTTAACTATAGGCATAATGGCACATAGCAGAACTCTAGAATGTTTTCATCTTGCTTTACTGAAAAGTTAGTAAATAAGTAACAACTCTTTCATTTCCCCTTCTTCACGGTCCCAATTACCATTTTACTTTCTCTTATTGTGATTTTGATTACTGTAGATACCTGAATGGAACTGTAATATCTGTCAATGTAATGTCTTCCAGGTATATGCAGAATTGTGATATAGGATAGCATTTTCTTCATTTTTGTGGCTGAATAATATTTTATGATACATATATACCACCATTTCTTTATCCATTCATCAATTTATAGACATTTAGCCTGTTTCTATATCTTGGCTATTATAAATTATGTTGTAAAAGTGTTAGTATTTCATCTAACAAAAGTGTCAAGCCTACACAGTGGAAAGTATAACTTTCAATGATTGTCCTGAGAAAACTAGAAAATCACACACAGAAATGG
This sequence comes from Myocastor coypus, assembly GCA_004027025.1. Classification (NCBI taxonomy): domain Eukaryota; kingdom Metazoa; phylum Chordata; class Mammalia; order Rodentia; family Myocastoridae; genus Myocastor; species Myocastor coypus. The sequence continues at coordinate 8,733 of PVJA010058429.1, forward strand.
AAACTAGATGTTTTGTTAGAAACACTGAATTGAATAGAAGTGGATTTATTGTGGACCTTCCTCAGTTTCATTTATCTGTGTGTCTGTCTTTATGTCAGTGTCATAGCATTTTGACTACTGTAGCTTTGCAAGTCCTGAGTTCTATCTGCAGTTCTGGAAAAGAAAATCAGGTTTGCTTTATATTCTTGGGATTGTCCTTGTTATTCAGGGTCCTTTTGTGATGCTAATGTGAATTATTTGAGATTGTTTTCTCCATTTCTATAAAAATGGCCTTGGTACAGTATTTTGATATGAGGTACATTGAGAATATAGGTCCTTTGGGTATTATGGTAAGTTTTCCAATCCATGGACACATACTGGCTGACTCCATAATTGAAACTCATATTTCATAGTTGTATATGTATAGATTATTCACTTTCTTGGATACCTTCATTTCTAAGTATTTTATTCTTCTTGTTATTGTTTATGGGGTTGTTTCTAAATTTACTTTTTAGATTGTTTGTTGTTTGTGGATAAACTACAACTTATTCTGCATCTTGATTTTGTATCTTCCCTTACTGGATTTATTAGGTTTTACTTTTGGGGAAATCTTGAGGACTTTTCACATATAACTTCATGTCATTTATGAATAGAGGTCATTCTACCTCTTTATTCTGATATAGATGCCTTCCTAAATTATTTATATTAATTTGTTTAATTTCCACAATAGCAGTGTGAGGTAGGTATGGTAATCCTAATTTAAATGAGGAAGTCACTGTATATAAATGTTTGATCAATTTCTTTAAATTGTTAGTAAGCAGGAAGAACTGCTTTTAACTAGACTCCATACATAATCTCCATTCATCATAATAGTTACTCACATACATGACAATGAAAGATTCAGATCTATTTTATTTGAGTTCTGGTAGACATAAAGAGTTAAAGGAGATGGGGGGAGCTGGCAAGATGGTTCAGCAGTCTGAAGTGCCTGCTTAGGCAAGCTTAGGCAACCACAGGGACCGCGGTTCCATCCTGGCACTGCACCACATGCTGTGCCAGCCCCACCCCCAGGGCAGGTTGAGCCGGCCATAATACAAAAAAAAAAAAATAGTTAAAGGAGAATCTAGTCAGTACGCTATTGTAGGTAGCATAAGGATAATACAAATCATACAAAACTGACCATATCTTAGTCCTAAAGTCCCAGATTATGTGAGGCTACCTGGCATTAAGTTAAAAACTCATTAAGGTAGTGTGATCTCCAGTTATAGAGACATTTTCTTGGATTTAGTGGATCCAACATAATCATAAGAATTGTTAAATGTGAAAGAGGAAAGCAGGAAAAGATCAGTGTTGAAGTTCTA
>PVJA010058430.1:0-10084 GCA_004027025.1 Myocastor coypus
AAGAGAAGAGAAGAGAAGAGAAGAGAAGAGAAGAGAAGAGAAGAGAAGAGAAGAGAAGAGAAGAGAAGAGAGAAAAGAAAAGAAAAGAAAAGAAAAGAAAAGAAAAGAAAAGAAAAGAAAAGAAATTTATGTGGTGGATACCTGGAACATGGACAACTAGATCAAATGGAATTTCTGGCTTCAATTTTTTGAGGATACTCCATACTGAGTCCCATAATCAGTAACACTAGTTACTAACTCACAGTTCCAGCGACAGTGTAGAAGCATTCCGCCCCCTGCCCCTGCAACCTTGCCAGCATTCCTTCTTGTTTGATTTCTAGATGTTATCCATTCTTTCTGGGCTAAGGTGGAATTTCAGTGTCATTTTCTTTTGCATGTTTCCAGTGGTCAGAAATGTTGCACATTTTTCCATCTATTTAGAGGCTATTTATAATTCATCTCTTGAGAAGGGTATATTCATTTCAGTTGTCCATATTTGCATTTCATGGAGTTTGTATTCATTTTAGGAAGCAGGTGCATGTAAATGGCCAAACTCTCTCCTTTTTAATCTCATCCCCCCACCCTCTCCCTTTCTCAATCTCTCACTTCCCCTTCCCCATTGTCACTCTTATTGTTATTATGATTTTTAGTTTTGTTTATCACACACAAGGCTTCCCTTCATCGTGGGCACTTGGTGCAAGTGCAGGACACATCCCAAATCGTCTCACTTCCCCTTCCCTTCTCACCTCTCCTTTCTCAGTCTCCTGGAGCTCTGTACACTTGCAAAGGATCTTCCTCTATTTATCCTTCTGTCAATATTTTTATTTTGCTCTTTATGTTTTGCCTTGCTTAAATGAAAGATAGTAGCTTGTGCATCTGGTTTATGTCACCTCATGTCATATTTTCCAGGTGCATCCATTTTCCTACAAATGTCCTAAAGTTATGCTTCATTGTAACCCAGCAGCAGTCCATATGTACAGATAATTATGTTTCCTTTATCTGTTTGTCTATTGGTCATACACATTGCCCCCAAGACTGTTATGAATTGTGCTGCTATAAACATTAATATGCATGTATGGCCATAATAAAATATCTTTAGCGCTGTGGGAAGGAACCTAGAAGGAAACTAACTGGGTCAAATGGAATTTCTCTTTTTAGTTCTTTGAGAAATCCCTATACTGATTGCGGCAAGGTTTGCACAAGGACACATTCCCACCAATAACACAAGGGGGTTCCTTTTTCATAATCGCCACACCAGCGCTTACGTGATTTCTTCATGATGCCATTCTTTCTTGTATAAGATGAGCTCTTAGCATTGTTTTAGTTTGCTCTTCTCTAATGGCCAGAGATACTGAACATTTTTCTCATATTTTTGTTGGAAATTTGTACTTCTTCTAAAATGCTATGGTTTGTGTCTGCTTGTCCCCCTAAAGCCTCTTGCAGTGATGCAACAGGGATTTCTAGAGTTTGAGATTAATTCATGTTCAAGGATGGGAGCTTAGTGCTGCTGGGATTATGGGTGTGAGTACTCCTCAGAGCCTGGGGTGGACAGATGGAATGCAACTTGAAAGAGACAGACTTCCTCTATGTTTCCATGGTTGCTGCTGCTCCTCCCTTGCTCTCTGCCCTTTGCCACCTTTGTGAACTGCTGCCCACTGCCATATGCCATTCTGCCTTGGACCCAGATGAGCATGGACTGAAACTCTCACTAACTGTGAGCCTTTTCTTTCTTAATTTTGGGTGATGGGTATTTGTCCTAGCAACAAGAGAAGAGTAACTGAAATATAAAATTATCTACGGACTTCACCTGCCCATTTCTTGATTGGCTCTTTTATTGTAGGTGTTCTAACTTTTGGAATTCTTTATGTGTTCTAGATGTTAGTTTATTGTTTGAGAAATAACTTATAATCTTTTTCCTGCTCTGTAAGTTGTCTCTTTTTTTAATTTTTTTTTTTCTTGTTTCAGAAGCTTTGTTTATTTATTCACTCATTTTTATGGCCGGCTCAGCCTGCCCTGAGGGCAGGGCTGGAGCAGCATGTGGTGCCAGGGATCGAACTGCGGTCTCTGAAACCGCCCAAGCTTTCCCAAGCAGGCACTTTAGACCACTGAACAATCCTGCCGGGCCCCGTGTAAGTTGTCTCTTCATGCTGTTGGTTGTGTCCTTTGCTATGCAGAAACTTTTTAATTTGTTATGATACCAGTTCTTGATTCTTACTGTTATTTCTTAAGCTATTGGAGTTGTACTTAAAAAGCTTTTGCCTATGCCTAGGACTTTAAATGTTTTGCCAACTTTTGCCTTCTGACGGGTTTATAATTCCTGCTTTAATGTTTAAATGTTTCAGGTCAGGAGTGGTGGTACATGCCTCTAATCCCACCACTAAGGTGGCTGAGGCAAGAGGATTGTTGCACGCTCAAGACCAGTCAGGGTTACAATGTGAGCTTAAGAGCAGCCCTAGTTGCATAGTAAGACTTTGTCACCAAAAGTAAAAAAAAAAAAAAAAAAAAAAAGTTTCAGTCTTTGATCCATTTTGATTTTAATTCAGTGCATGATGAAAGATAAGGGTACAGCTTCTCCGTGCAGGCATCCCAGAGCCTCTTTCCTCCAGTGCATGACTCTGGAGCCTTTGCTGAAGATCAAACAGATGAACACATCTGGGTACGTCTTTGCATCTTCTGTCCCATCGACCAACGTATCCGGTTTTGCATCCATACCAAGATGTCTTTATCACTGTTGCATTGTAGCATAACTTAAAGACAAATGTTGTCATGCTCCTCCTCAGCGCTTGTTGTCCAGGATTGTTTTTGCTATTCTGGGTCTCTTTTGATTCCATATCAATTTTAAAATAGTTTTCTCTAATTCCTTGAGGAGTATTATTGATATTTTGATTGGGATTGCATTGAATCTCTATTTCAGTTTTGGGAGTTTGACATTTTGGCAATATTTGTCCTGCCTGTACAGGAGCAAAAAGTTTCTTTCCATCTCCTAATTCCCTCTTCAGTCTCCTTTTTCACAATATTCATTTTCAGTGTAAAGGTCTTCATTTCCTTGGTTAGGGCAGTTCTTAGGAATTTGACTTTTCTGGACACTATCATCCATGGTATCATCATCTTAAATTCTTCTTCATTGAGTTTATTGTTGGTATGTACAAATAGTATTGTTGATTTGGTATCTTGCTGTACTGCTGAAGTTGTTTATTAATTCTTAGAGTTTTTTAGGAAGAATTTTTTAGGTATCCTATGTAAGTATTATGATCTAAACAGAAAATGACATTTGACTTCTTCCTTCCCTATACATGTACTTTTTATTTCTTTCTCTTTCCTGATTGCTCTGGGTAATGTTTTGAGTAGTAGGTTGAGCAGAAATGGTGTTAATGGGACTCTCTGTCTTGTTTCTAGTTTTAAAAGGAAAAGTATCAGTTTTCCTCATTTAACATGACATTGGCTTTAGTTTGTCATAAATAGGCTTTATCAGATTTGGGTAATTTCCTTATATAGCTACTTTCTTTAAGGTTTTATCATAATGAGATATTGTATTTTGTCAAAACAATTTCTCATCTGTTATTAGATCATGTGGCTTTTGTTCTTGTTTCTGTTTATGTGAATATTTTATTTATTTATCTATTTAAATATGTTGATTCATCCTTGTAACTGAGATAAAATCCTTTTGGTCAGGATGTATGATCCTTGAAATGATGTGTTCCTTTCTATTTGCTAATATCCTGTTGAGGATTGTTGCATCTATTTTCATTAAAGAGATTGAACTATAGTCTATCTCTCTGTCTCTCTGTCTCTCTTCTCTCTCCTCTCTCTCTTTCTCTCTCTGTCTCTTTGTCTGTCTCTGTCTCTCTCTCTCTCTCTCTTTCTCTCTCTTATCCTCTTTATCCTTTCTGTCTTTGAAATCAAGGTAATGCTAGCTTCCAATAGTGAATTTAGAAGTATTCCTTCACTTCAGATTTTGTTAAAGAGTTTGAGGACTATTGACATTAAATCATTCCTGAAGTTCTTGTAGAATTTGGTAGTGAGGTCTGGGCTTTTCCTAATTGGAAGGGATTTTTTAAATTACTTCTTCAATTACATTGTCCATTATTATATATCTTAGGTTTTTGTACCCTCTTGGTTTAGTTATGATAATTGCTATGTAAGTAGAAATCTGCTCTCTTTTCTTGAGCTCCCCAATTTATGATATACAGGTTTACATTATAGTAATCTGAATTTTCACAGTGTGTAGTGATTTCAGTTTTTTCATGTTGAAATGAATTGATTTGGGCCTTTTCTTTCCTTTTTTTTATAACATTGGCTAAGGGTTTGTCTGTTTTATTTGTATCTTTGTAGAATCAATTATTCAATTAATTGACTGTAATTTTTTCAGCCTCCATTACACTGACTTCTGCTATGACTTTGTTATTTCCTTCTTTGTACTAATTTTGCATTAGGATTATTGTTATTTTTATGGAATATTGAAGGACATCAAATTTTTATTTATTTGGACTCATTTTTTCTGATTTGAGGCTGAAAACTTATCCTTTAAGTTCTGGTGTATTTTACTGGTACAAAAAAAGAGATTTTAAAAGAAAATTTTTATATTGATGATCTGGCAAAGTTCTTCTTAGGTAACAGATATAACCCAAATATGATTGCGACTACACCACAATTTTAGATTTCTCAGCTATATATAAAAATTGAGAAGTTGTATCCATGGTTGAAATAGTTACAAAATGTATAACAGAAAAAAGGCATTAGAATTAAACTGAATAATGAGATCTTAAAAATGTATTAAAAATAACACTATAAAAATCAACAAACAATTGAGTATAATAACTGGGCCAGAAAAATATATGAAGAGATAATCAAGTTTACTATTCAAGAATAAAACATTTTACAGACTATTTACTATTTACCTCCATCAAAGAATAAATATCATATACAATGAATGGGTAAATAAGCACCACTAAGTTCTTGGTGGAATTTGGAAAGGGAGAGTGAAGAGCAAACCTGCCAATATTTTAAATTTTAAATTGACCCAAGAATTCCCTGCAGGTTCTACCTAATGGGAATAGGCATGTGGGCAAAGACAGTGTTTAAATAAATGGGAGTGAGGAACATGGAGAAAAAATCATCTACAGCTGGTAAGAAGGTAGGTATGGCTACAAAAGTTTCTTGGAGCACTATTTTAATAGGAAAACTTATTCCCCTTAGGCTGCTATATTAGAATAGCATAAATTCAGTGGCTTATGTTTGCCATAACTTACTTCTCACAGATCCAAAGGCTGGAAACTAAAAGATCAAGTCGCCAGCTATTGCACTGTCTGGTGAGGGACATTTGCTTTTCTGCATATGCCCATCTTTGTGCCAGTCTTCCTGTGATGGCAGAGCAGAATGCACCCCCTTGGGCTCCTGTGCTGAGAGCACTAATCACACACATGGAGACTCCAGTTGATGACATAATTACCTCTCGAAGATCCTCCTCTCTTACTATTATCACAGTGTATATTAGGGTTTCAATATATCAATTGGAGGGGTGGTGGAAAACGTTCAGACTACAATAGTTGTAAACAATATATAGGTGGTAATGACTAAATAAATCATAGCATTATTGATATTTGATAAATAGCTCTTAAAATGAATGAGACAGATTGAGATGTACCAGGATAAGAGAGGCTATAAGGTATATGAAATAATGCAAGTTGCACAACAATACATACATGCCTGCACACACACACACAAACACACACACACACACACACAAACACACACACACACACACAAAAGATGGGTCAACAAGAGAAAACTGTCAAGGAAGTGACACAAATGTATAAAGAAAATCATGAAGTGGTGCTAGGGATAGGATGAAAAACCACACAGAGTAGATGCCTGCTTTTTACATTATATATTTCTATATTGTTTTGGGGTGCTTTAAGTATATATTCTTCTGAAGTTAACAAAATACACTCTTAAAAAATAGGATAATATGGATTTACACCTATGCCTATTTTCAAATATTAAATAACTTTTTCCTATGTTGTGTGATAGAAGAATGCCTATTCACTTTCCAGAATCCAATTCAATCATCACATTATTTCTTTGTGGTTAAGTTATGCCTGCTCCAAAATCCAAATCAGAATACTAACCTATCTCGAATACAAGTTACTTAGTTAGAAACTACACACCCATTCTACAAACACCTAATATTAACAATTCTTCTGTACTTCTAAAGGGCTACACAGTCAGAGCACCTAACACTTTCTTCCATCATTGAACTAATTTATCTTATTCATTTTTTTTATTTTTAAAATCTTAAGGGCAAATTCTCCTGCAGAAATGCAACTAAGAAAAGACATTGCTGGGACTCAGCCTTTTTACCTAACAAATAGTACAGTAATATGAGCCATTTCCATAATTCATAGGCATCCTGTGATGTGCAAGGTTATTTTTGAATTTGTTTCTCTTGTAAGAAAAGATTCCCTTCCTAAAATTAGATTGTGAATGTACTTCCAAGGCCACTAATCAAACATAAGTTAAAGCTCCTTAAATAAGGGAGAGAAAATTTTAGAGCTCTAAAATCATTAGAAATAGGTCACCAAGAGCTTCAATAAAACTTCAGAAAAAGATTCCAGTATAAAAGATATGCTCATTAAGAAGCTGTAAAGTAATCCTGCTATCAAATGGGGGGGGGGTTACATATGCAAAAGGAGCAAACGATAGCTTGTAAAGTCATTGAATGAAGCAGAAATTCGTATATGTGCCATATCTAATGTGCTTCTTAAAAACCTCAGCATATCCACTAATTATGAACCATATATTATACACAGTTATTATGGGTATTTTTCAGCAATAGAAGATTTAAAGTTGATTGTCTCTTTTTCCATAGTTAGCAATGAAATATTGGCATATATATGATCTGCTTAAATAGGTTAGAAAATAGAAGGGAATTTACTAACTAGACCTTTAATTATGCAAACAGAGTTTCCATAATTCTGAAACTGAATTCCATGACACCCAGAGATTACTGTATAATCTAGCAGTAAATAGTAATTATAGCATTCAGAGTAGAAAATGTTATGTTATAGGCTGCAAAGGCATCTCGTTATTATCTCCTGTCTTAAGTAATTTGGTGACTGTCTAAAATTTTCCTAGTGAAATGATTTTTTATATTCTTTAGAGGTCATATTTTCTGTGCTTCAGAAGTCTTTATTTTCATGAAGAGTATAAGAAAATCTTGTGCAGCCATCTTTAAATTAAAGAACAATGAGGAAGGAAATTTGCTGCTGAACTTTAAAACATTACATTTAGCAGGGTCTCGGAGGGTTACATAATCACTTCAAGACTACGGATTAACAATCAAAGGGAGCGCAGAGGCTGACCTACATTAGAGAAACCCTACACACACAACCAAAATTTCATCTTCCCCAGAGGACTAAAAGCTTTCCAGGTTACCTTCCAGCTAAGCAGCACATGTTCTAGCATTACAGGGAAAAGATTGGGAAAAAATGGTTCCAGAAGGGACCACAGTAAGGGCAAGAGGAACAGTAACAGTATAACTCACCATTAATTCTTATACTTAGACACTAGGGCAGAGAGGCAACACCTATTCAGCTATTTTTTATACCAATTTGTCTGCATATCCTTTGGAAATCACATTTGATGGTTAATTGCTCTTACTCTGAATGGTGAACACAAAAAATTCCAAAATTAATTGGGTCATATTAGCTGTAAAATTTCAGGTATCTTAAGCTTCAAAACTAAATATTTCAAAACTGTTTTAATCTACCATCAGTACAGAACTTCATTTCCATACTACTATCTAAATCTACTCTCCCTGGCAATCGGAACTTCGCTGTCCAGATTCTAGGAACACTTTGCATGTAAGTACGGACTTTTGCCTGTGTGCCACAACCCAAACTTCTCTACCCAGATCCCAGGACCAGCGTGCTCATAGGAACTTTACCCTGCACACCATGGCCAGAACTATCCCATCCAGACCCCAGACCGAGAACCTCACGTGGAACTCTGCAGCAAAATTTTCTGCAGAGAGAATGGGAGCCAGACCCTCCCAGCTAATCCAGGAGCTAAACATCATGCCAGAGAAGCATAATGGCTTTACTTCCACAGGCTGCGGGTTTACTTCCACAGGCTGCAGCAGGAAGAAGCTGAGCACAGAAGGCAGACAAAGCCAGGCACCTGTGAACAAATTCAAACTTGGCAGATCCAGACCAGAGTTTCAGTAGGTGCTAACTGTAAAACTGCACCAAAGCTCTACACCAAAGTCAGAGGACAGTGCTATACACAACGACAAGGCAAAGGAACAAGATGCAGTCTCAGGCCCTGAGCCCACCCAGAACAAATGCAGGAGACAATAGCATAGCAAAAGATGGGAATCACACCACTGAAATCTCTGGCTTAATAGCAACTGAACTAAAGAAACAAATGCAAAAAGGTACAGAAAAAAAAATCAGATCAGATGGGGCCCGGCAGGATGGCTCAGTGGTCTAAAGCGCCTGCTTGGGAAAGCTTGGGCGGCTTCAGGGACCACAGTTCGATCCCCAGCACCACATGCTGCGCCAGCCCTGCCCTCGGGGCGGGCTGAGCCAGCCATAAAAGTGAGTGAATAAACAAACAAAGGTTCTGAAACAAGAATAAAAATAATAAATAAAATTTTAAAAAATCAGATCAGAAATAACCTCTGAAGTAAAAAAGAAATCTCTGAATTAACAGCATCTGAAGTAAAGAAACAACTGCAGAAAAGTAGAGAAGAAATCAGATCAATAATAATAACAACTAAAAAAAGAAAGGACGACTATAATGAAAAACTTAAACACTTCTGAATAAGACATTGATAAAAAATTAGAAGAGGATAGAAAAATGATTGAATCCTTGCATGAGCAATATAGGAAAGAAATAGATCGCATGAAGAAGTTTCAAAGAGATATACAGTAAGATAAAATCTCAATCACAAGCTGTCAAACAAGTCTGAACGAAAGGGAAGATACGGTTTCAGACCTTGAAGACAGAGTCAAAGCTAGTGAAAAGGTAAGAAGGGCTCTCTTAAAAGCAACTGGGATGAAGGAAAAAATAATTCAACATCTGCAAGAGGATGCAAAGATAAACAACATGAAACTAATAGGCATCAATGAGAAACAAGTGGTCAATACAAATGGTATAAAAAGAATATAGTTAGAAGCAACAGCATAAAACTTATCAAACACGAGGAAACAATCTTGTATTCAGGTAACTGAAGCATATAGAACCAAACTAAAAACTAACCCAGATATATAATAGTCAAGATCCCAGAAATGCTGCAGAAGAATAATGTACTAAAAGCTACTAGAGAAAACAAATAGATCACACTGAAAGGAAAACTCATCAGAATAATGGCAGGCTTCTCTTCACAAACCATGAAATCAAGAAGAAGAGCATGAGGCAGAGTGCTTCAAGTCTTCAATGAAAATGAATTCTAGACAATATTGCCATACGCTGTAAAATTCTCTTAGAATATGAAGGACATGTGAAATACTTCAATGGCAAAGAATGACTAAAGAATTTCATGATGGCAAAGCCAACCCTACACAGATTACTAAAACATATCATAGAGAGAGACCAAAAGGACCTGAACTGCACAAATGAGAACAGAAAGAACCCACCAAATAGGACTACCAATTAAACACAGGAGAAAAACAGGTAAAAATAATAGGTAGATAACATGTTAATCATAGGTCAATATATTTCATTTGTAACCATCAATGTAAGTTTACTTAATTTTCCAATTAAAATAAATAAACTGGCAGAATAGATTAGGAAGCAAAACCCAAAATATGTGGTTTACAGGAAACCCACAACTCATAAAGAAATTCATAGACTGAAAGTCAAAGGATGAAAAACAATAGGACAGGTCCCAGCACCTCATAAAGAAGCAGGAGTGGCAATCCTGTTTGTAGAGAGTCTCAACTTCAAATCAAGATTGATCAAATGAAATAAAGAAGGCCAGTACATGCTGGTTAGGGAAAAAATTCAAGACAAAAAGATAACACTGATAAATGTGTACACATCCAACACAGGAGCACCCAGCTATAGCAGACAAATCTTTTTTTTTTTTTTTTTTTTTTTTTTT
>PVJA010058431.1:0-10089 GCA_004027025.1 Myocastor coypus
GGCGCCTTTTTTTTTTTTTTTTAACTTTTTATTTATTTTTTTTTCTTGTTTCAGAACCTTTGTTTGTTTATTCACTCATTTTTATGGCCGGCTCAGCCCATCCCGAGGGCAGGGCTGGCGCAGCATGTGGTGCCGGGGATTGAACCGCGGTCCTTGAGGCCGCCCAAGCTTTCCCAAGCAGGCGCTTTAGACCGCTGAGCCATCCCACCGGGCCCTGAGGCGCCATTTTAAAAACTATTTAAAGTGCTTATTTCTGGAATGTTCCACTTAGTATTTCCATGCAGTAATTGACCCTATGTAACTGAAACTGAAAATCAGAGGAGCATATTCCTTCATTCAAGCATGGGGGGCAGCATCAGTGGCGGCTGGAAACCCTGGCTGCAGGCCAAATGGACTGGCTTCAGATCCTGCTCTGCTCCTGCATAGCTGGGCAACTCTGGGAAAATCAGTAATTTTTTATTAATTTTTTTATTAAATTCAACTTCCTCGTACTTTATCTAGTTCATAAATTTAGTGAAACAATGAAAAGATCTAATTAAAATCAAAACATTAGGACAGAGCCAAGAGCATAAACCATCTCCTGTATGAATCATGATGATTTTTCTCTCCCTTTGTGATTATTGGTATTTTTTAATCTTCTATTTATTTAATGATCACTATGAAGCTCAGACTCATAGTGATCCTCCCGTCTCAGCCTTCCCAGTGCTGAGATTATAGGTGCACACCACCATGCCCTGTTCCAGCGATCAGCTTGGCACAGCTTGGCACAGCATGAGATGCTAGGGATCAAACCTGTTCCTTGTCCTTGCCAGGAAGGTGCTGAGACTGCCAAGCTGTCTCCCTGGCTGCCTTTGTGGTTATTTTATTTATTTATTTATTTGTTTATTTATTTATTTATTTATTTATTTTTTGTCTTTTTGAGACAGGGTCTCGCTATGCAATTCAGGCTGGCCTTGAGCTCACTTTTGTAGCCCAGGCTGGTCTCGAACTCGTACTGATCCTCCTGCCTCAGCCTCCCGAGTGCTGGGATTACAGGCATGAGCCACCACACCCGGCTCTTTGTGGTTATTATATCCCATTTCTTTTCACTTCTTTCTTGCCATAATGGTTTAAGTTTATGTTGTTTTTTCCTTCTCCTTTGTTTTGCTGTTAGCTATGATGTTTGTAGTTGGTTTGAAATAATTATATTTAATCATATTAAGAAGATAGGGCCTAGAAGATAGCTCAGTGGTTTAAGCACCTGCCTGCCAAGTGCAAGGCATTGAGTTCAATCCTTGATACAAAAAAAAAAAAAAAAAAATAGTTGAAGGCTGAGCATGGTGGCACACACCTGGAATCCCAACCCTTGAGAGACTGATACAGGAGGATTCCAAGGCCACCTGAACTACCCAGTAAGACCCTCTCAACAGAAAAAAAGTGTTATCTTCTCGTGTTTTCATGTTTAAGAAATATGCATCAAATTTTACCAAATGTTCTCCTGTCTTTGGTCATCTAATCCAGCATCTCCCTTTTGTTCTGCTTGTGTGACACATTTTATGAATAGAGGACTTCAAATGAATGGAAGTTTATACTTTGAAAGAAACTCCATTTTTGCCACAGTGCACCATACTCTCGATACCAAACGGAATGTGATTCAGTGAAATTAAATGTACAGCTTAAAATTTTATGTTTATGCAGATTGACTGATCCCTAGGTACCTGTGTGTGTGTGTGTGTGTGTGTGTGTGTGTGTGTGTACATGCATGTGTTTATCAGTGAGGTTAGACTTAGAAAATGAGAAAATTTTCCGTTCTTCAGTCTACCTATTCTTTAGTTATGTGAGTTTTATTTTGCCCTCTTTCAATCCATCATATCTACCATAGAATGTTTCTGCCATTCCCACAAATACCCCTCCCCACCCCCAGTGTACACCAGCTCTTCACAGGTTTGCCTCCAACTTTGAGTAAATGTGTGGAGCTGTTCTTCTTGCGGAAGTAGGAACTGTAGCGTGAGGATGTCTGTCAGGAAGAACACAGGGCCACACGGCTTGGGTGATAGAGGAGAGGGCAGGGTACAGGCTGCTGTCAGAGTAGATGGAATGTAGAAATGTAAGACGTCTCACAGCATGAAGCTAGGTTCCTAAGCTCACTGGACAACAGACCACAGAGCCTCTGGGTCAGAAAGTGCAAGGTGGGGCCTGACAGCTTGCAGCTCTGTCTAACTTAGGGCAGGTCACACACTCTGTAGCTCTTTTTCCTCCCATGAAGGTGGGTCATTGTGATCCCCAACTTATACAGTGAGAATCGAGTGAATTGATTTACAGAAAGGGCTTAGGATGGTCTGTGACAGGCAGCGAGCACTCTGGACGTGTCAGCTGCTGTCGCGTCTGTTCTTCAGGGACTTTCTTAAGGCTGTTACCTAGGCAGAGGCTCCGACAGTGCTGCAATAAGAACCGGTGCTTTCCTAGTGACTGGGAGACGTTATGCCAAACATGGGATTGTGTAGCTGTTTTTGCTAGTTTTAGGGATTCTTTGAGTTTTTCACTTCCTTCAGAAGTGTTACCAAAAATTCGAGAATTCAAAATCATGAAAAACATAAAAAAACTAAAATTAAAAAAATGAATATCAACTGACCAGAGAATGCAATGCAGTGTAGATAACACTCACTATATCCCCAAGTTCATGCATGATCCTCTGCAGAGGACGATTTGAGGGACCCCTGCTTCCCAAGTCATAGTTCCAGTTGAAGGGCTGTAGGCAGAGCCTCCTAGGAAATAATAATTACTAATTACTAATAATTTAACGTGTGGTAAGTTTGTCATTACAAATTATCAAGGAAAAAGAATTATCGAACAATAGAGTACTTGGGAAAAAATTCATTGCAGTACGCGCAAATAAAACTTAAGACTCCCATATTAAGTATTTTTACATTAACAACAAATGTGAACTTCCACTAGGATACTGTTTTAAATCATAACAGAAATGAAAATGAGGTTTAAAATATAGTATCCATAGACGTTGACTCTCTAAATTCTGAAAATGCATAAAGACAAAACCAAAAATAGGACTTAAATGGAAAATAGGTACATGTAACTGCAGTATCTGTAACTGATTAAAAAAAAGTTGGTGTTACAATAAATGAAACTTTTTTTTTTTTTTTTTTTTTTTTTTTTTTTTTTTTTTTTTTTTTTTTTTTTTTTTTTTTTTTTTTTTTTTTTTTTTTTTTGGTGGGACCAGGGTTCGAACTCATGACCTAGTGCTTGCCAGGTAGGCACTTATGCCTCGGAGCTCTCTCCTCAGCCCCGTATAAGTAAAACTTTTAAATGAATTGGATAAATACTTTGAAGTAATGAGGAATACAGAACACCAGTAGATAATTCATAGAATGGTCAAAAATATGAAAAACTTCTCTCTCTGGGAGCCAATGAAATGATCAGTGGAAACAATACATAATTCTCCATTTACTTCAGCAACAGTTTATAATGCATAGCATCACTGAGGATAAGGCGATGGATGGGTTCTCAGGCACCACTTGGGGAAGTGTGCTGATCTAGCCTTTCTGGGGGGCAGTTTGGCTAAGGGTCAAATCCACTGACTCCTTGGTTTACTTCCGGGATAGTTACTGTATTCAGTTTTTAGAAAAGAAATCACCAAGAATGCTGTCCTACCTTGTATCTAGAGGACACCTGTAAAGCCTCCTGTAGCCATAGGCGAGGCTCTTCAGAGGTGGCTGGATCTAGAGTACCTGATGCTAGAATCAAGGCTGTGTGGGTACTAAATCAATGCACTGATTTGTTTGGCACAGTTCTGAGTAGGATGAGGGATGCCCCACGCTGGACATGAGTGCTTACCCTCCCTCATGGGAAGGCAGCTGGGATAAAATATAAGGGACAGAAACAGCATCTTCTGTCACTTGCTGCTTGCTGCTTTGCTGCCTTCTGCCTGCCATGAGCTATTTCTCTTTTGCCACTCTGCCCTGCCTTGGATCTGGCCACCTCTACAAACTGTGGGCCAGTGAACCTTGCATCACTTCACTTTGGTATTTGTTGGTTACTTTGTCTGAGCAGCAAGAAAAGTAATTAAGACAAATGCCAAAATATTTCAACAGTTAACCTCCTGCAAAGCCAGTTGTTACACACTCTTGTCGTACTTTTACCTGCTCTGGTTTTGTAGAAGAAGAATTTCAGTGGAGGAGACAGGAAAGGAACAGAAGTGGGGATAGATTTGTTAAATATGTGAGCAACAGAACGATCTTAGGTTTAGCTAAATTTACACAGGATCTCAGAGCAGTTAAGTCCTTTTCTTCAGGTTGTAACATTTCATTTCGTTCTACAGAATGATTGGTACATGTGGGAAATTGGGGACTTTTATCACTAGCCTGGTCAATTAGCCCTCCTGTCCTGGACAGACCCTATCATCAAGTGTCAGCCACACCCATGAGGCAATGTCTTAATCTCTCAGGCAATGTCTTAATCTCTCATCTACTTCAGGGCACCAGCACCTTCCAGAACTTTCTCCTTCCGAAACTCTTTCCCTCCTCTTCCCCGCCTCCTGGCCCCTGAGCATTTAAGATGTTTTAAATCGTTTGCTCCTCAGGAACTTCCTTTATGTACTCTGCCACCTTGGAATTGAGTTACTACTCATTCTCAGCCATCTCCATCTTGGGTACAGGATGGGTGTGGGGCAGGAGACAACTCAGATTCTCAGAGAGGAAGATGGAAAGAGCAGAGGCTCCTGACTGACTCCACACTGTGAGGCATTCATATCCTTCAGACTTTCAGGCTTCAGTTCCTGCTAACGCTTCTCCCCCCAGTCCTGCATTACATTATGTGAGGTACAGAGGTTCCAAGAAGGAGGTACAGCAGGATGCAAATCCATCCTGCCACATGCGTCAAATGTATGCCAGGCACCCACACTTAACAGTGATTATCTTTGAGTGCATTCTTCCTTATTTGTGTTTTGATGATTTCTGTAATGTAAAGTATATATATATGTATGTATATATATAATAACGTAAAATGACAAGTCAATTAAATCCAAACATCAAAACGCAGGCATCAGCTATGGTTTTTTAGTTTTGGTAATCTTTCTAGGTTACCAAGGTCATTCTAATATATACTCAATGTTGAGCTCTAAGCACGTTGTCAACCCTCTCATTTTACAAAATAGCCACAGCCATTTGCAGCGACACTAGACTGTTATATTTTGGTTTTCAAAAGAAGATTCATTTATGTGAGACACCGTTCCTGTTATTACTTTTTTTAGAGCTTGCAAAATTACATGCTCATAGCCCTAATGGTATGGTTTAAACGTGTTTTATTCAAGCCTTAGAGTCAAAATATGGGAGGGTTGAGGGAAGCTGCTCATTTACTTCAACTCTACTTATGGTGCTAATGATACATCTTATAAAAGTGTTTAGAGGCGCAAAAAAAAAAATCTTACGCCATCACTCACCTTGATTCTATGCCCAAACATTTAGGAAGAGTTAGTCTTCATTTCTCTCCATTTTTGCCTACGGTCCCAAGCCACTGAGCTGTCCTGGATGAGCTAAAAAGTGTTTCAGCTTCGGTCAGCCTAGCTGCCTTTATTTCTCCATTTCTCCTATCCACCCTCTTCAGTTTTCCAACTGGGAGAGAGCATGCTAATAAAATCAACAAGCACATATTTATCGATTAACCAAAATGTGTCTAAGCACTCCTTTCATTTGTACTAGCTCTACTTAGGTTTTGTTTTTTTCTGTAATAAAAGCAAAGCCATGCAACGAAAGTAAGTATGAATTCTAGTGAGGTCCCCTGAAGGGTAATCATTTACCAGTTGATTCTTATTTGGGGCTTTTTTAAGGCAACAAACCAAACAGGTGCCAGGAACAAACCCAGTATCATGAGAAGCTATTCCACTTTGATTTTTAAAGCGTCTTTAGGGACCTGTGGTAGCATAATCAAGGAACTACTGTCCCTCTGTGACTGCACACAGAAGGCACACTGCACAGGGTCAGTGAAGTCTTAGAGAGCATTCATGACAGAGATCCTGCCCAATCTAAACATGTACCCCTGGTTAAAGGCGAAGAATCCAGACAGTACAGGTGTCCACAGAGGGCCAACTGACAGGATGGAGTTATGGGCGACAATTAGGAGCATGCAGAACCCAAGGACTACAGAGCGACAGCCTTGGCCAATGGCTGGCCCTCAGGCCAGACCCTAGAGTAAATGTAAACGTAAAACTACTTTTAGGAGATGATGTTACTAGGAATGGTTTGCAAGTGGGCACAAGAGAGGGTCACCAGGAGGATGCCTTTTAGAAGCACCAAGGAGGAACTCCCAGTCCCAATGTTTCCCAGCCCAATGGTCATTGCCCGCACAGGTGGGCCATTAATTCATTCTCCACAGGTAGTAGTTTCACAGAACATCAGCCACGAAAGGAAACCTAGTGGCCAACTCCCAAAGGGGCCGACTCAGTCTCTGCATCCCTCCACAAACATGCCTGGAGCATGTCTGGTCAGAACCTGCTCAAACCCCAGGTAGGCATGTGGAGCACACACTTACAAGGCAATCCCGGCTACCTTTGAGTATCTGGTTATTCCAAAACCCTCTTTGCTCCAGTTTGTACCTGGATCTACAGAGCACAATCCCAAACTATGTTTCCAGCTCTTTCAACTTCTGAAAGCAGCTTCACATTCAACTGATTCTAGTCATCTCCAACTAAACACATTCTTCTTTATTCTCCTTGCCACTCACCCTGGAGAGTCCTCAACTAAAATGGTAAACACCTGACTCCAAGCCCTGCCACTTCTAGAAAGTGGTTGAGTCAGGTAGTTGATTCAGAAGCAAGAAAGGGAGGCTGGAGGAAGGATGGCTGAGCCGGTAACACTTGACTTACTGCTCAAGTTCCAAAAGCCAGCACAATTAATATAAGATTCATGCCTGCTCATTTACCAAAGAAGGTTCAGACACAATATTTTAATATCAGAAAGATTTCTGCAAAAATGAAGTAGGTAAGAAAAATTTATTTAAGTAAAGGATATGTATTGAATTAGTCAATAAAGGCAATCACCCCATTCTAAAAGTTTTCCATAGGTAAGGACTTCTTTTTAAGCGTTAATATCAAAATGAAAATGCATTCTATGAAAGCGCATCTTTGAGAGACATCTTTATTGAAGATCAACACAGTCATGGTTCCTGAAAGAGAAAATCAAGTTTCCAAAGCCTCTCGGTCCAAGAGATTTGCTAAGCCTGTCTTCGCATCCCCAGCTCAGAAGAGCAGGCAGAGCAACTCCGAGCGGGGGCACTAAGGTTCAAGGAAATCCTGTTCAGCGGGACAAATCTGCTTATGAAGTAATGTGTGACTCTGGCCACATATTTCCCTCGCAGTAACATTTCTTTTCTAAGTCTTTCTTCCCAGTGGACAAAAGTCTGCTCTTTCTACCTCCAGGACATGACGGGGACTTTGACTCTTCATCCCTCACCTAGCACATGCAGAAAGCTTTGGGCTGTTTTCTTTTTAAAATTTCAGACAGAAAGCCTTTATCTTCTCTTCCCAATGACTAGCGCTTTATAAAACATTATTAAAATCTCAGACACTACTCCCTGAGGGCCAGGGGGAACATATGAGACAGCAAAATGTTTCAGCTCACAAAATCACTACCGTCTATACCACAGAAGTTCTCATGAGGGGAAAAGAAGACCGACATGCTTATCTATGTCAAAGCTGGACTGTGTATGATATTAATTGGCCCATTTTGAACATATACTGAGGCACTACTCTGAGCATTTCATGTGAAATAGCTCCCTTCATTCCCAGCGCAGCCCCAGGTAGGCAATGTTCTTATCCCATTTGACAAGAGCAAACAGAACGAGAGAGGCTGAGGAGTTCGCCTAAGGTCATGTGACCAGCAGGTAGGCAGTGGTGCCAAGATTCCAGCTCTGAGTGTTGGGCCCCCAAACCTGTGCACCTACTATGTTTCTGTATGGCCTTCATGTATGTACACTGTGTATCACCTTCTATCTGTGATTAAAGTCACACAAAACTAATTTTATTTCAATGCCAGCCAACTGTATCAATGACCTTAAGTTTGCTAACAGCGCCATCTCAGCTCAGGACTCAAGTTAATGAGCACAGCGACTCTTACTACCAGTGGGTGGCAATGTTGTCTGTCACGTGGAGTCACTGAGGGTATGGCAAAAAGCCAGCATGGACTCCAAAGGTGAAAGGCTTGGCCCCCTTGGGGATAGGTCATTCTGGGGAGCCCTGAGAATGTAACTTCTCTGCTGCCCCCAGCATGCAGAATAATGCTGTAAAAAGAAAGAAGGATCTAAGTTAGAATGCCCAGTAAGCTATTCATGTAAGTGGTTCCACCCTGCCCTGTCATAACACCTCTAGAGGGGCAAGCATAGATTCAAAATCTGTCTTCTCGCTGGGGTACGTTGTGCGAGTCTTGGAGATAAGAACTCTACCACCTTTGTGCCCACACTCCTGCTAATTTCTGGTGGGCAAAAACATTTGGATGAGCATAGGTAGGCCTTTCAGAAGGAGTCTGCTCCACTACAAGGTACAGTCCCTAAAAGATCCTCAGAGTCTTGCTCACAGTCCAGACCTCATGGCTCACTGTAGGGAGAGCCCCGCTGGGCAACGATCCTCCAAACACTGTATCCTAGAGACTCTCAAACACCTAATTTGCTCTCCAGAAACTACAGTACCCAATTATTGTACAATTTTTGGTCCAGTGCCAAAAGAAATGACGAGAAGACCCGATGAATGTAGCTTCAGAGGACTCACTAAGATTTCTCTTCCTCAGTGAGCCCAGAGCCTCAGAAGGCTCTTCTTTCTATTTAGCATTAAAAAAAAAAATGGTAAGGAGCATACATCACTACTTTATTTATTTATTTATTTATTTATTTATTTATTTATTTATTTATTGTCTTTTTGAGACAGAGTCTCACTGTGCAGTTGAGGCTGGCCTTGAGCTCACTTTTGTAGCCCAGGCTGGTCTCGAACTTGCACCAATCCTCTTGCCTCAGCCTCCCAAGTGCTGGGATTACAGGCGTGAGCCACCACGCCCAGCTCCATCACTACTTTAATAGATACAGCATATTCCAGACATGTAGCTAACAGACACGTAGCTCATGCAAATACTTTTTTTATTTTATTATTTATTTATTTATTTATTTATTTATTTATTTTTGTCTTTTTGAGACAGGGTCTCACTATGCAGTTCAGGCTGGCCATGAGCTCACTTTTGTAGTCCAGGCTGGTCTCGAACTCGCAGTGATCCTCCTGCCTCAGCCTCCCAAGTGCTGGGATTACAGGCGTGCGCCACCACGCCCAGCTTCATGCAAATACTAACAGACACGTAGTTCACACAAATGCTTCCAAATATGTAGCTCACACAAATGGTAACAAATAATACTTTAAGCAGGGGAGGAGGCAACCATTGGAGTCACATAGCAGATAAACAAAGAGCAGGGCATCCATGGGGAGAGCCACCATCTGCAACTTTGAGTCCCAGCTTTCCGGGAATCTCAGGCAATGGAAGGAAGCCCTCCCTAGGCTCTGTCTATAGTTCAAGGAAGGGCACCTGCAGGAGGAGCTGCCACCTTCAACTCCAAGCCTCAGCTTCCTAAGACTCCTGGGCAACAGCAGGCAGCCCTCCCCAGGCTCTGGTCCATGTCTCACCACATCTAGACACCAACTGGCCTTCATTCTTATCTCTGTGTTACTACACTGTAGTGGTTGATACAATGTGTCAACTTGGCTGAATGACTCAGCAGCCTGGTTCCCTGTTGATGGGAGCCCCACTCTGGGGTACAATTGGTTTTTCCCTGGAGTATCACCCAGCCTGCCTAGGATATGATTGGATTTCTCCCTAGAACGGGATCAAGGGCCCATCCTGGGGTATGATTGGTTCCACCCTAGGGCTCAATGAGTCCACGTCAGAATGACTGAGCACAAAAAGACTTTTTAAAGGGCTGAAGGAGGAGTCAACACTTCACTTCGTCGGAGAAGCTTCGGTCTTCGCATTCAGACTGGACTTCATTGTCTGGCTTGCAGCGCAGACTCTTCGGCCTCCAGCTTAGACCTCTCGCCTTCCGCCGCAGACTCTTCAGCCTCCAACTACA
>PVJA010058432.1:0-10079 GCA_004027025.1 Myocastor coypus
AAAAAAAAAAAAAAAAAAAAAAAAAAAAAAAAAAAAAAAAAAAAAAAAAAAAAAAAAAAAAAAGAAAACTGCTGAAGACAAATTTGGACATTTCAACTAAAATATCAGTTTTCCTACAGAAAGAATTTATTGATCCATCATTTCCTCTAAATATGAAATAACCTTTGCAGGAATAATCAAAGAAATGTAAAATTCAGCAAACATACAAAATCTAAAAATGGCCGGGCGTGGTGGCTCACGCCTGTAATCCCAGCACTCGGGAGGCTGAGGCAGGAGGATCGGTGCGAGTTCGAGACCAGCTTGGGCTACAAAAGTGAGCTCAAGGCTAGCCTGAGCTGCATAGTGAGACCCTGTCTCAAAAAGACAAAAAAAAAAAAAAAAAAAAAAAAAAAAAAAAAAAAAAAAAAATCTAAAAATGTAATGATTTTCTCAGCTATAATGACTTGTAGTAAAACAAACACAAAATCCATCTGAAGTGCCCAGATTGAAATAAAGCAAATTCTAGAATGTTTTTTTTTTCTTGTTTCAGAACTTTTGTTTCTTTATTTATTTTTATGGCCGGCTCAGCCTGCCCTGAGGGCAGGGCTGGTGCAGCATTTGGTGCTGGGGATCGAACCACAGTCCCTGCAACCGCCTAAGCCTTCCTAAGCAGGTGCTTTAGACCACTGAGCCATCCTGTCGAGCCCAATAAAGCAAATTCTAGAGAAAATACTAAAATGGGTCTTAACACAAATGTTTTATTTGCAAGGTGAATGTGTAAGAGACAGACACCACATTTACCAACTTCATTCTTTTCCCCAAATTCCAATAAAGGCATTTCAAAATAAAATCCAGCATTATTCTGTTTTGATCATGTAGCACTTCTCTGATTGTTATAAAACAAAACCATAGTCACGTAAAACCTATCCTTAATGAACGCATGAGCATGATTTGGTCGATCTGTAGTAACAGGACATTACATTTTCAGCACAAGATTGCAGATGATTAGTGTACACCCACCTGAATAGCTGCCTCTATTCTTCTCTCAATAGTGAGGATGGAACCCAGTGTCTCATACATGCTAGCTAAGCAAGAACCTGATCATCCAAACTACACTCCTAGGGGCCTGGCGGGATGGCTCAGTGGTCTAAAGCGCCTGCTTGGGAAAGCTTGGGTGGCTTCAGGGACCGAGGTTCGATCCCCCCCGGCACCACATGCTGTGCCAGCCTTCACCTCGGGGCGGGCTGAGCCGGCCATAAAAATGAATGAATAAACAAACAAAGGTTCTGAAACAAGAATTAAAAAAAAAAAAAAAAACTACACTCCTAGCCCATTTTTACTTGCTACATTGTTGAGACTCGCCTGAAACTTCCTGTCTTTCTACTTTAACTTCCTGAGTAGCTAAGATTACAAGTATATGCCATCAAACCAGCTCACTATTATTTTTTCAGGGCTCACTATTTCAAGTAAATTATACTTACTTAATATCTCAGTCATGTTCATACATCATGGAAAAGGACTCAAAAATTATCAACCTAACTTCTGTTCCTCATATACTTACTTTCCAGGTAACCTGTACCTCTTTAGGAAAAATCTTTTGTAAAAGGTTCACTATAGAGTGATGTTAAGGCAGGAGGTTAACAAGTGCAAGGACAGTCCCGGGCACATGATAAGGACTCCTTATCTATTTGCAGTAAACAACATGACAATGTTATGTTTGGAAAAGTTATATAAATATCAACTATAATCTGCAATTTTGTGATGATTGAAATGCAGGGTAAAACAGGTACTGAACAAAATCAGTAATGAGGTAGGGTGATCTCCTCCACTGAGGATGCTTTCATCAGGTGCACATCCAGCCTATCCTCACCTAGGTTTCTTACTTTTAAATTCCAAGTATATCCAAACTTTTGCATTTATGTAACAATATACTAAGATATTTTCATGACTAAAACTCCAACATCTTCAAAGGGACACTTGTGCCAAGCTTGTGGGGCACAGTTATAATGCCATAACTCTGGGACACTGAGGAAGGAACATGGCAAGGTTGAGCCACCTTAGGCAACTTGGGGAGATCCTGCTTCAAAAGAAAAAAATGAATAGAGGTAAGAGATACAGCACGGTGCAAAATCCCTGAGATCAACCCCTGGTACTGAAACAAAACTAAGAGGAGTGTGAAAGCTAAAGGGAGATGGGAAATAACTTTCTTTTGGGGGCTACAGACTGCAACAGGCTGTCATTTTTCCTTTTTCATTTGATCAAAACTTGCTTTCATTTCACTCTGGCTCTCTAATCCAGTCAATTCTAGAGGAGTACCTGAAATAACTTTCCTAAAACAGAAGATCATATTACTACCTCACCTAGCCTTTCCAATCATCTCCTATTTCATTAAGGGACAATAATCTCAAGTATGTGGCATGGCTAAAGCTTGTATGCTAGCGGCCCAGCGGGATGGCTCAGTGGTCTAAAGCGCCTGCTTGGGGAAGTTTGGGCGGCTTCAGGGACCGCGGTTCCATCCCTGGCACCACATGCTGCGCCAGCCCTGCCCTCGGGGCCGGCTGAGCCGGCCATAAAAACGAGTGAATAAACAAAGATTCTGAAACAAGAATAAAAATAGTAAATAAAATTAAAAAAAAAATTCTTGGCCCGACAGGATGGCTCAGTGATCTAAAGTGCCTGTTTAGGAAAGCTTGGGTAGCTGTAGAGACCACAGTTCGATCCCCGGCACTACATGCTGTGCCAGCCCTGCCCTCAGGG
This sequence comes from Myocastor coypus, assembly GCA_004027025.1. Lineage (NCBI taxonomy): Eukaryota > Metazoa > Chordata > Mammalia > Rodentia > Myocastoridae > Myocastor > Myocastor coypus. The sequence continues at coordinate 2,737 of PVJA010058432.1, forward strand.
CAGGCTGAGCTGGCCATAAAAATAAATAAACAAACAAAAGTTCTGAAACAAGAAAAAAAATAAAAATAAATAAAATTCTTTGAGCCGGACGTGGTGGCGCACCTCTGTAATCCCAGCACTTAGGAGGCTGAGGCAGGAGGATCGGTGCGAGTTTGAGACCAGTCTGGGCTTCAAAAGTGAGCTCAAGGCCAGCCTGAACTGCATAGCGAGACCCTGTTTCAAAAAGACAAAAAATAAATAAATAAATAGACAAAAAGACAGACAGACAGACAGATAGATAGATAAAATCAAATAAAAATAAGGCTTGCATGCTTAGTATCATTAGGAGAGAAAATCCTCCTTAAAAGGATAATGAATATAAAGATGGAAAATGGTAGGCTCTCATTTCCCTCCTACTTGCTTTAAAAAGTAATTTATTCTGGACCTGGCACAACTTGTAACAGTTACAACTTTTCTTTTACTTTTGGTACTGTCAACTGGACTCATGACCTTGATTGAGCTTGCCAGGCAGTCACTTGTACTGCTGAGCTATATTCCTGGGCCCCAACTTTTCAAGCGCTCTTTGTTCAAAGAAGCCTAAAATGGGAATGTGCTTCCCCTACCCTGAGATATATGTATCACCTTACACACATATTTATGTACATAGTTGCATACATGTGTGTGTGCATATTTCATGAGGCCAGGGATAAAAACAAAAGGGCTTGTGTATGGTAGTGAATGCTCTTATTATGAGCTGAACTTCAAGCCTCAGTATTTCTTAAATTTAGTCATCATATCATGAAACAAATATTTACCATCCACTCTTACAACCATCCTCCACTTACAATGAATATTGGAAAACGATGTACAATAAACACCATCAGTGAAATTTTGTTTTTCAAATAAACTCCACCCATTCAATTCCTTCTGTACTGTATACATAATTGCTTGAAGTTTCTGGCTTGAGAAATGTTAAAAAAAATCAATATAAAAAATTTATCTTCTGGAGATAGGGAGATAGTTCAGCAGCATAAGCACCTGCCTGGCAAGTGCAAGATCTTGAGTTCAATCCCCAATACAAAAACATGTTCTTATGCTCTGAAGTCTTTACAATTATGCAATTCATTGAAGGATCTCAATTCTTTGGCAATCAATACTCTTTTCTAAAATTTGAGTTTCTGTTTTGAATTTCTGGGAGAAGATCCCATAACCTCAAACATTTCTCAGGCAACCACTTTACCACTGACAAACAACCCAGCTCTCAAGTATAAGACTTTATATTTAGGTCTCTTTTTCTAGAAGGCTCCTTAACTCATACTTATCCATTCTCATCTCCAAAAATTTCATCAGTTCTTAATCAACATTTAGTCTACTATGTACCTACAGGCATCTAAAACCTAAATAGATACACAAATGACAGAGCAATTCCATTAGATTTATCCTACAAATATTTATACATGTGGCCTACATCATGTCCAAAGACGTATTATGAAGCATATAACAGGAAAAGGGGGAAAATACAGGGCAAAAAGAACCTAGTATATACAAAAAAAAGCCTACCTACCTTTATACCAAAGAGTATAAAGAGTAAGCAATTTCTCAGATATGTATTTGGAATAATCCCCAAGGTTATTGTGGGAAAATAAGGAAATCAGCGAAAGTATGCTTGTATGTGTACACACCAAACAAATACACAACAATATCTGGACTTCTACACCACTAGTCAACAATAATGGCTGCTCTACCTAGCTAGTACACAATGGAGAGAGAAAATTACTTTCATTGTGACCTTTCTGCATTGTGTGTAAAGTACATACTTCTACAATTTAAACACTTTGTTTATCAGTATTATTTATGTATATGAGAAAGTGGATTGGTTCTTATTAGACCTTAATGATACAATGCTGTTTCTAGATCTCAGGTTCAAAGTTGTCTAAAATAAGGGAACTGCTGGAATAACATTTAAATTTGAGGAGTAAGATAATAAAATTTATTCCATCTCAGATTTCCACATTTGTTCATATTGGCATTAATAACCAAGTAAAATCATCTACATTGTCCTGTTGTTTCACCGGCTTTGTTATGATGAATGCAACTGCATTCTTCCAAGACCTATAATTTTACATGCATTCCATTATGAAACTCAATGCATCCCAGCCGGGTGGATCTCTAAGTAGCTCTACTTAGTGTTATGCAGAGGATTTCTTTCCATAGAGGATTATAACACACGCACACACGCACGCATGCTTTGATAAAGGGTCTCACTAAGCCCTTCAGACTCCCAGGGAATGTTTCAACCTCCCCAGGGCAGGGATTACACGTATGCACCATCACACCACTTTCAGGATGGCACACCAGGTGTTCTGGGGCCGGCATGGCAATGTGGTATCAGAGATCCACTTTGAGCTTGTCAGGTGGGTACCTTGACAGCTGAGTTGTCTCCCCAGCCCAAGAATATGCAGTTTCTACTGGCTAACAAAGTGTATCTCATATTTTCCTTTATCTGTTCCTGCTTTACTAATGACATTAAGTTTCTTCAGCCAATACTTTTTTTCTAGGCACCTAACAAGATTTGGGGTTTTGTTTTGGAGACGGGGTCTGGTTCCTTTTTTCCTAAGCACTACAATTACAGGGATGCTCGTTTTTTGTTTGTTTTCCAGCTTTCCTTCTCTATCTTGCCCAGTGCAGCACAGGGATTTTATATGCTGAGTGCCTTTTGTCATAGTAACCTGCAGTTCTCCACACTCACTTTGCTCTTTCCTCCTACATTATTCTTTTTGTTTTGTTTTGTGTTTTTGTGGGACTGGGGTTCAAACTCATGACCTTGCACTTGCCAGGCAGGCACCTGTGCCATGAAACTATCTCCCCAGCCCCCTCCTCCTATATTATTCTTACAAAGTCATTGTTACTCCCAAGCAAGTTATAAACTGACTACTCCTGCCTTTTTCCCATATAAACCCCTATCTTACTAGTCACTGTGTGCTGACCATTTCATAATGAACCAGCGTTCTGGTTTTCTGTTGTATTTTGTTTGTTTGTATTTTTGTGCTGGGGATCAAACCCAGGGCTTTGCTTATACTAGGCAAACACACCACTACTAATCCACATCCTGAGCTCACAGATATTAATATAATTTCTGCCCTACATTTCCAACTCTTCCAATTATCTCAATCACTCTTCCCTAAAGGCAGTCTACTTCAAATTCAATGTATCTTTACCCACGTTACTAGTCATCTTTCTGAAATATAACCTGTCTCTTCATTCTACAAAACAGTCCTGCTATGTTGCTAGGCTTTGTGTCTAAAGTGGCTGGGATTATAGGTATGACCTGGTTTTACTGGAAGCACCCTCCTGACTAAAATCCCTTATGGCTCCGTATCACAGTTAAGCTTTGTATTCTCATTTCAGGTTGATACCAGCTTTGTGTACTTTGTACAGTTTCCAACTTACCATTATAGTGGGTACTTTGTTCTCCCAAGAGATATAACTTCCTGGAAAAAGATACTTGGAAGTTTCTAACCACCCCAAATCCTGGAAAAACTCACAGTATTACTAATTTTTTTTTTTTTTTTTTTTTTGAGACAGGGTCTCATTATGCAGTTCAGGCTGACCTTGAGCTCACTTTTGTAGCCCAGGCTGGTCTTGAACTCACACCAATCCTCCTGCCTCAACCTCCCAAGTACTGGGATTACAGGCGTGCGCCACCACACCCGGCTATATACTAATTTTTACAATGTCAAATTTTCTTTGCCTTTCAATTTTTATTAGCAGGGCCTGCAGGTTAGCTCAGTTGTTTAAGCATCTGCTTAAGCAAATGCACTCAGGCATGGGGGACCAGGGTTCGATCCCCAGCTCAAAGCTCACCTAGCACACTCTTAAGGTACCCTGAGACAGCCAAGAGAACATCCTTCTGAATTTTTCAAATGTATTTAGTACAAGGTCTACAGGATCCCACTACAGAGATCTCATAGCGATTTTCCTGTTTTCAGCCTGCCAAGCACTGAGATTACAGGCATGCACAAATACAACCAGTCTCATTAGCCAACATAACATGCCCTGCAGGCAGACCCAGCATGACACACCACAGATAAAACCCCAGTCCCTGCTCTGCCTAAGCAGGTGCTTTAATCCACTGAGTCATCTGGCAGGCTAACTTTCAATTTGTATGTGTAACTCAAGTAACAAAGTGCAGCCCGGCGTGGTGGCGCACGCCTGTAATCCCAGCACTCGGGAGGCTGAGGCAGGAGGATCGCTGTGAGTTCGAGACCAGCCTGGGCTACAAAAGTGAGCTCAAGGCCAGCCTGAACTGCACAATGAGACCCTGTCTCAAAAAGACAAAAAAAAAAAAAAAAAAAAACCAAAGTCCAATTTTAAAAAAATAAAAAGTACTATACTATTACCCTGCCCTGTTTAAAAAAAATTGTTTTAATGTCTATTATATAATCTTCTAAAAATTCACCAAAAAATTACAATTTCTTACTCATCATGTATTTACATAATTGGACTAAAACGTGGTTTAAAAGGCAAGTCTCATATTACCCTTTATACTAAATCTAAGGCTACTTTATGAATGTAACATATAAAGGGTAACATTTTTTGCTTTTTTGAGACAGGGTCTTGCTCTGTAATTCAGATTGGCCTTCAACTCCCATCAATCCTCTAGCCTCAGCCTCACAAGTGCTCGAAATGCAAGCATGGGCTTTGACATCAGGCCAAAGAATAACAACTATTAAAAGACAAAAAGGAAAAACACAGGTTAATCATCACAACAAACTGTGAAGTGTTCATTTAATGTTAACCCAACCACTGGCACTTCCTACTCTCAGGAGCACTGCAGATACTTGCACTGTAATTACACTGCAGTTACAAACACTGTGCAGTTCAACCAAAACAGAAAATGGAGACTTAACCGGGCATGGTGGCGCACCCCTGAAACCCCAGCACTTGGGAGACTGAGGCAGGAGGATCGGTGCGAGTTTGAGACCAACCTGGGCAACAAAAGTGAGCTCAAGGCCAGCCTGAACTGCACAGCGAGACCCTGTCTCAAAAAGACAAAAAGAAAAAAAAAAGGAGAGCTTTCAGGGAAACGGGACAGCTGCCAAACAAAGGGCAATACAGGGCACAAAAAATTAATAATATTGAGAGCTACTGAAAGCTAGGGGTAAAATACATCAAACATTAAGAATTCAAAGAACGACACCAGGCGTGGTGGTTCACGCCTGTAATCCCAGCACTCGGGAGGCTGAGGCAGGAGGATCGGTGTGAGTTCGAGACCAGCCTGGGCTACACAAGTAAGCTCAAGGCCAGCCACAACTGCATAGCAAGACCCTGTCTCAAAAAGACAAAAAAAAAAAAAAAAAGGAATTCAAAGAACGAAAAAGTATAAGGATAGAAAACTTAACCAAAGCTTCTCTACAATATACTAAACTCAAACTATATATATATATATATATATATATATATATATATATATACACACACACACACACACAAACACGTAACTCTGTAGTTCACATACTATATGTTATATACATAGAAAACATACCAGAATTTTAGCTAACTAGAGTTAATTTCATTTACTTGTGCTGCAAAATTAAAGACAATTTTGGGGCTGGCCAGACAGCTCAGCGGACTAAAGCACCTACTTAGGTAGACACTGGGGTCTGAGGTTGGATCCCCAGGCTGCCCAGCCAGCCCCTCTCCCAGGTCACACTGGGGCATGGACTGAGGCTGGGTGTGATGGCACACTACTGAAATCCTAGCACATGGGAGGCTGAAAACAGCAGAATCACTAAGAGACTGATCTGTATAGTGAGACCACGCAGACCCTGTGCTAAACACCAAAAAAAAAAAAAGTAATTGTAAAGTATTGATTAATGTTTAGATATTTTTTTAATTTTTAATTTTATTTTTTTTTTCTTGTTTCAGAACCTTTATTTGTTTATTCACTCATTTCCATGGCCGGCTTAGCCCGCCCCGAGGGCAGTGCTGGCGCAACATGTGGTGCCAGGGATTGAACCACGGTCCCTGAAGCCGCCAAGCTTTCCCAAGCAGGCGCTTTAGACCACTGAGCCATCCCGATGGACCCGATTAATGTTTATATTAATTTCAAAATTTTGGACCAGGGAGATAGCTTAGTGGAATAAGTGCATGTCTGGCAAGCATGAGGTCCTGAGTTCAATACCTGATACCACCAAAAAGCCAAAAATTAAAAAAAAAATAAAATAAAATAAAACAAACTAAAAAAAATAATTTCAAAATTTGAAAAATCTTTCCAAATGTTACACTATCTATTCTGTCTCTCAAATTTTCATCATCTTAAAGGAAAGAATAGCAAAACAGGAAACTTTTCACACAAAGGTTACCAGATTTTGTGGCAATTCCATTCTTCCTAATTTGAAATGTATATAAGTTTAGGACACTGAGAGGACTATACTAAGCACAATGAACAAACAAATTAAATGCAGTAGTACTTAACATATAATCAAGGAAAATGTTAGGGTTTTGTTTTTGGTTTTGCTTTTTAGACAGGGTCAGACCAGGCTGGTCTCTTCCTCAGGAAGATTCTTCTGCCTCACCCTCCCAAGTGTTGGGATTACAGATATACACAACCCCAAGCCCAGGAAGAAACATTAAGTCAGCTAGACTTGGTGGCATAATTGGAAGGCTCAGGCTGGAAGATCACAAGTTGATACTAGCCAGGGCTGCACTAACAAGACTGTGTCTCAAAAAATTAAAAACTTTAAAAAGTAAAGTCATCACTGTAAAATCAATCCAAAAAGGCATAAAGTGCTATATGCAAAAAATGTGAAAGCCCTATTATGCAGCCACAGAAATATTAAAGTACAGAGATGGTAAAGGAAGTAATTGAAATACACTCTAGCAATAGAGCCAAATACAAAAATCACATGGTCATCTCAATTGATGCAGAAAAGGCTTTTGAAAAAGTCCAACACTCATTCATGTTCAGAGTCCTAGAGAAAATTGGAATAGAGAGCATCTACTTCAATAAGATAAAAGCAATCTATGACAATCCCACAGTTAACTTAATTCTAAATGGGGAAAGGCTGAAGTCTGTTATTCTCAGATCTGGTCAAGACAAGGATGTCCTCTATCACCACTCCTATTCAATACAGTTCTGGAACCATTAGCTATAGCCATTAGACAAGAAAGAAAGAAAGAAAGAAAGAAAGAAAGAAAGAAAGAAAGAAAGAAAGAAAGAAAGAAAGAAAGAAAGAAAGAAAGAAAGAAAGAAAGAAAGAAAGAAAGAAAGAAAGAAAGAAAGAAAGAAAGAAAGAAAGAAAGAAAGAAAGAAAGAAAGAAAGAAAGAAAGAAAGAAAGAAAGAAAGAAAGAAAGAAAGAAA
>PVJA010058433.1:0-10085 GCA_004027025.1 Myocastor coypus
AAGGTGGGTCATGCCCACACACTGTGCTCTGTAGAACTATTGTGAGGACAGTAAACAATGTGTCACCTTTTTAAAAAAGAAAGGGGAAGGGAAAGGAAGAAAAAAAAAAAAAGTAATATTTACTGAAAGTGTTAATGTTTAATTGTTTGATCAATCTTATGTACTTATATCTATGAATCTAAACTGATCTAATGATGAAAATATGTAATATAACCATTGTTAAATTTAAATAATAAAAGTATTAAATCATGAAAAAAAAGTGAAGCTTGCCGCATAAGCCACAAGGACTACAATCTAGGTGTGAAGTTATGCCACCCTTTGAGATCAGCCCCTACAGCAAATGTTTTCTTTGGCTGGAACCTCAGGTAGCCCTTCTTATTTTACCTTTAAAAGCATTTGTCTTCCTGTGTGTCCCTGAATATACCCACCACTCATTACAGCACATGCATTTCTTTGTTCTTGTTTTTTGTTTGGTTTTTTTGCGGGACTGGGGTTGAACTCACGATCTTGCACTTGCCAGGCAGGCACTTGTGCCACAGAGCTATCTCCCCAGCACCCCCCCAGCACATGCATTTCTATTGCAATGCTCTGATAATCCAATTAAACTATCTTCAGAAAATCTCTCTATTATTTAATTTTAAAATAGTGGTCTATACAGAGTCATAGAAACAGAAATGGCAAAAAGTAGTTAATTTTTTGTATATTTTAAAACATTCAAGGGATTTTATAACAGATTGACTTTTTTAATTTTATTTTTTTTTCTTGTTTCAGAACTTTTGTTTGTTTGTTTATTTATTTTTATGGCCGGCTCAGCCTGACCTGAGGGCAGGGCTGGCGCAGCACGTGGTGCCAGGGATTGAACCGCGGTCCCTGCAGCCACCTGCAGGTACTTTAGACCACTGAGCCATTCTGCCAGGCCCCAACAGATTGACTTTTAACAGGAACAAAAAGAAGTCAAAGACACTTGTAAGAATTTTGATCAGAATAATTAAAGATGTGAACACATCATTCTCTATTTTTATTTTCCATTGAAAAGGAGATAAAACCAAAAATGGAAGGGGAACGCATTTGTGAGAGAAAATGAATTTGTCCTACAAACCGTGTCCCACAGAAGGGTCTCATAGGTTTGCAGTACACATCTGGGATTCAGATGTTACATGGTACTGAACTTAAAGCCACACCACTAGAGGAAAACTCTAAGGAAGGAAAAAAAAAAATAAATAAACAAGGGTTCCAAAGCTAAGATGTTAGAGAAATGAGAAAGAAGCAGCAGAGGAAACAATTAAGCAAAGTTTGCAAGACATGTTAAGTTGAAACTGTATAAATCTAAAAATACAAGAAAATGCATTGCACAGAAAAAAATGTGATCTACTGCCATACAGAAAAGTCACTCAAATATGACTGTGGCTAGTAGGATGATCACTGAGTAGTGATGGTAGGTCCTAGCAAAGGGAAAGTGACTAATACAGCAGGTAATCACTCTGATAAGACAGGGAGAAAAAAAATAGCATGAAGTTACCCAGGGAATGCAGTGTCTATTACAAAGTGAAGACAGATCTGTGAACTTTTCCAAGTAAGAAACGAATGTTGACTTTAGTAAGGGTAATTCCATGGAATAGGAAGGCAAATCCAGAAAAAGAAGGAATTACATTTAGTGGAGAAAAACACTCCTAAGATTTCATGGCAAGAAAAGAGTTTCTACATACAGAAAAGGATAACAAAGGTCTTCTTTCAAAATTACAAGGGATGGAAGGTGCTGTACACCCCTAATATGCACCCAGCCTAACTCACAAACATGCTGAACCTTGTACCTTCCCAATTCTTAAAGCCTTCTGTGGTGTCAGTAGTAGTCTTCCCAGGGGGGGAAAAAAAAAAAAGCAGTGTACAGTTTCATTATTGAAGCACCCATTCTTTCTGTGTGGCCAAGATGTCACACAGCTACCTACATTCAACTTAATTAGAAATCAGTCTGAAAAAAAAAAAATCAGTCTGCACTTTTCTCCTCTGTCTTACCATGACCATGTACAGAAAATTAGCATCTCTTTCAAATATTTTCTAGATACCTATTCTATTTTTTTCACCTTCCTTTCCACCGTCTCACTTGGGCAAGATGGCAAAGGGTACTATATAATGTCATCTGGCTACAGGACCAAAATCTGCAGGCTCACTGGAGGAGAACTGGATGTTTTGCCTTTATTCCAATGCAAAGAATTCAGCTATTATATAAGGAATATCTTCTTCAAGCATAGCAACTGTAGAGCCAGCTCTGTCCATCTTTCTTGTCCAATACTCTATTTCCCCCAAGTGCTGTTTCAATATAAATGATTAAATTGAAAGACTTTAGGGAATCAAGTACATCTTAATACTTTAGGGGAGGTTTATTTTTTTTTTGCTGTCGAGGACCAAACCCAGGGCTTCTAGTTTGCTAGGCAAGCATTCTACCACTGAGCCAGATCCCCAGCCCCAACATCTTAATTACTTTAGTAACTATACCTTTATTCATGGCTATAGTTCTTTGTTTATATAGCTGCCTATTTCCAAAATTTTTATTTTAAAGAGGAAAACAAAAAACAAATAAAAACAAAGCAAGCAAGCTGCACAATAAAAATAGTAGAGCCAGGCGTGGCGGTGCACGCCTGTAATCCCAGCACTTGGGAGGCTGAGGCAGGAGGACCGGTGTGAGTTCAAGACCAGCCTGGGTTACAAAAGTGAGCTCAAGGCCAGCCTGAACTGTACAGCGAGACCCTGTCTCAAAAAGGAAAAAAAAAAAAAAAACACAGATGGCAGAACTTGACGGACATCTACTTCCTGCGCTCGTGCTCCTTTGAGCACCTGACAAACTCCTGCCGTTTGTACCCCCCCCCCGGCACATTTGACCTCTGTGGCCGGCTCTGCATCTGCAGCCTATGCTCTGTTAAGCAGCTACTCCTCAGCCCCATGACTTGGATGCAGCAATCCCAACCACCACAGAGGAAGCCTGAGCGCTTCCACCATCTACCTTTTCCAATCCCCAGCCCTTCCCATCTGACCACATCTGTTCTCTTAACAGTCTCTCTGAATCGTGCCAGCTGGTGAGCTGAGTACACAGAGCAGCAGGGCACAGAAAGAAAATGCTAGAATCAGAAAAAAAGCAGCCTTTATACTGAATAGCTGTGACAGCTAAAAAGCAAATGGTTCCTAGTGCTTAAAGAATGGTCTCTAGGATGGCTATTCTCCGCTCATTGGCTTTCCTCAAGTTTCCACCATGGACTGTGTTCCAAGAAGCCACTTTCTGATCTCCCTGTTTTTAATACCTAACAATAGCTAACACAGATGGTTAAGGTCAAAGGCAGCATATTAACCAAAATAATTAAGCAATTTAATGGATTTCCTGTAAGAAAAACCACTAAGTCATTTTACCATTGTAGTTTGTAATTTTATTTAATTTTTACATTGCTTGCCAGGTGTGGTGGTGCACTTCTGTAATCCCAGTACTCGGGAGGCTGAGGTAGGAGGATCGTTGCAAGTTCAAGACCAGCTTGCGCTACACAGTGAGCTCATGCCAAGCCTGAACTGTGTCATGAGACATTGTCTCAAAAAAAAAAAAAAAAGAAAAAAGAAAAAACATCTCTATGTATTAGCAGATGTCTCTGACTGTATGCTCGTGATGGAACATGATTTTGTTATGTAGCTGCGACTGACATATCTATTACTGACTAGAAATGATTTAACTTCTATGCCTCTACTTTTAATGTTATCAATTTATGCCTATGGCTTTCAGTTTTGTTCTACACTATAATAACTTCCTGTGGGTCAATTTTATATCCTTCATGTTCTCTAAGTTCTTCTCTAAGATACTACTGTATACATCAGTGACCTCTTATTACAGTGTGTAGTAGTACGGGCTGATGCGTGTACATGTGGAAATTGTGGTATTCAGCACACCCATTCTTCTCAACTTCCTTCTTCTCCTAGATCCCACTCCTGCTGTGAGCCAGCCACATGGATTGGTTTAACATAGCCCTCAACTCTGCTCTGCAATTCTGGTTTCACCGGCAGCTCCTCACCTCCCCTCATCAGGGTAGAGAGATGATCGGGAATGCAGCAGCTACACAGTATCCAGTGCCCTGAGGGGTCTGGGCAGCCTGGACCCTGTGCTGACGCCTACAGATATAACACAGGGAGGTTCTTCTCAGTGTCAGCCAAAGCCCATTTACTGATTGTATCAACTTGACTGAAAACTGCCTAGAAGATTAGTAAAGCTCTGTAGAGTCTGAGGCAGAAGAGTTACACATTTGCCTCTAGCCTGGGCAATGTAGCAAACTGTGACCTTCTGTCTCAAAATTTTAATAATGTAAATGAGAAGACCTGAAGATGCAGCTCAGAGAGAAGGCCCTGGGTTCAATCACCAGAAAACCCACCAATAATGCCTTCCGCTGTACGCTGGGGATATGAAGAGATACACTTCTTCAACCCCAGAATACATCCCCATCCACCATTTTCACTCCAGCCTGTGGACTGTCACTCCCCCCTGGGATCAAGCATGGATAAGAGATCTCAGAATTTCTGACCAACATCTTAATGCTAGAGGAAAATAAAAACTGAGCTACTAGGCTGAACTGAGTACTAGGCTCATTCCTGAGATGAGAGGTCACAGTGGTATTTGTTCCACAGCCCCGGATCTCTACAACCTTGGATCTCTGAGTTCATGGAGGTCTGCCTCCTCGGTGACCTTCATCCTCCCTAGGCCCAAGGCAGCATGAGCTGTAGCTGTGCATCTTCCCAAATGTGGCAGACTCCTAAGGCTGGCTCTGAATGTTCAGTCATTTCCCTTTATGGAACTTATGCTTCTCCCACTGGATTGTTTCCTGCCTTGGTCTTTATCCTGCTACGTGGCTGCATTAAGCCACACTTATACTACAAAGCACACTCCATCTGACCAGTTTATAGTAGAAGTGGTTGGGTGGCCGTGACTCATCCAGACAGGTGACACTGACAACAGTTCTACAAAGCACTGTACATGGTTCCAAAGTAAATACTGAGGGGATCTGACTGACCTTGGGAGATACAAAAGTTACATGCTTTGTTATACAAGTCTTGCTTTAACTTGCCCTTACCCACCCAGCTGAAAAGTGTAAACATGGCGCATAAAATGTAAGGGTAATTTAGTATGCTGAACTGTACAAGGCTCAAATCAACATTCCTGGTTTCACCAGTAACCCACTGCAATTATGGAACATTAGACTATATATGCAACTACCTTCTCTTAGATCAAAGAGAAGAAATCCATTGTACCAAGAACCATTAGAAAATTTATCCTGTCTACACCCTGTGCTCTATATAACTACAAGGACAATATGCATTGTATCAATCACTAGGAATGCACTACAAACATGTTTCAAACTGTCACATTGTAATTTCCTATTAAAAGTAATAAAAGATTTTTTCCATCTCATTTTTTTAAATTTTAAGAGGATTCTGAGGTTAGAGAAATGATATCAAGCAAGTTTCCAAATCATGTAACATGATCAGTCCCTTTCCAAATATTCTATTTGCTGGCCCACTGAATTTACAGCACACTGGAGAGCCAAGCAATCCTTTTAATGTGGAATAGGCTGGGGCAGTGAGAGAGGGGCTGTCCAAACGTACTCATGATTTGAATAATAGGATTCCCTAAAATAACTGACTTCCTTCCTCCTCCCCTCCCCTTGCTGTGAGCATCTGCTGGGGAGACCTAGGCCTGTGGCTCCCCCAGCAGCCTCTCAATAGCAGCATGGATATCCCCATTTGTGGCTATAAGGGCCTGCAGGTTGGCACTGTGATTGGAAAAACCCAGCGCCTTCAGTTGCTCCAGTTTTTGCTGGTAGCGACTTTCTGTGAGGAGGGAGGAGAGTAACGGCGATTGGGTAGACTGGGAACAAGAGCTGGCCAGTGCATGGAGAAGCTGAAGAACAGCCAGAGTGGGGTACACAGGGTCTTCTCTGTGCCCTGATCTTCCACCCCTCGATTCTGGAACTCTTCGGGATCCATGTGGTCTAGCTGGGTTCTGTAAGAATGGTCTCAAACCAGGCACCTCCCTGGACAGGATCTGTAGACCTTGTTCTATCTGTATCAGTGCCTGCAGTGCCCGTGGATTGGTCAGGATGGGAAGCAGTGGTATGTTGTGTCGCAGGGGACTGCTACTCAGCTGGTTCAGGAGAGTTGGATTCTGCTGGAGGACATGCAAGGCTTGGCACAAAAGAGAAGGCGAAGGTCTTAGCTGGTCGGTCAGAGGGGCTTTCTCTCCAGGCTGCTGACTATCCTGGGAGGGAAGATCTTGGCCTGTGTATAGGACTGGCATACCATTCTTACATCCTGAACTGGCCTGATTGGAGGTCCTACCTCTGCCCTGTGTAAGAGCTCCCCCGCTGACCTCTTGTACAGATGGTCTGGCAGGTGCCGAAGTGCTGGGGATAGTGGTGGTTGTATCAGAACTGCTGTGCACATTGGCTTCTCCTCTGCAAGACTCTGAACCTGAGATATAGTCTTTGGAGGTCATCAGTAAGGCCAGAGTGGAAAGCATGAGCTGCTGCACATCCAAAGAGACTGGACGCATAGCATTGTCCCCACCCGACACTGCTTTCAAGGCCTCCAGCCTCTGCTTACTTGCTTCTAGAACTTCCTGTTGCCGGGCTGGCTTCTGCAAGCTTTCCAGAGTCTTGAACTCTGAGTCACGTTTCTGCGCTGGCCTTGAGGGATCAAGAGTGTGGCTGGCCAGGGTTTGTTTCTCACTTACTAGTCCTTGAATTAGAGGGTCTTCTAAGAACTGCACCACAGACTCCAGTGCAGTCATCACGAGTTGTGTCAGTTGGCCAAAGACATTGGTGAGCTCAGGTGAGGTCCGGGCCAGCCGGCCCAGCCTAGCTAGTGCCCCAGCAATCTCAGAGGTTGAGGGCTCGGAACAATGGGCGCAGTGGTTCGTGGCACTTGGCAGAGGTGCGGGACTGGCTAATCCTTTCAAACATGTCCGCACCACCAAGTGAACTGTGGCACGATCATGGATGCCACGCTGGCCCAGTATGTCTTGATCCCGGAGGATCTTTCCGGTGAAGATGAGCACCAGTCTGTCAGTGTCGCAGTGAAGGCGTTTAGAGATCTGCTTCTTAAAGTGGTGTACACTACTATTTTCTGCTAGCAAAAATTCTTGGCAGTCCTGTGGCGTCTTGACAGACACTCTGATGATGCATGGCAACAGCTCCCGGCTGGATACCAGCTGGCTGTCCCCTGCTTCTTCCCTAGCCCGTGCCATGTCCAAGAATAAAATGCAGAGCCACCTGAGGACAGTTGGGCACAGACGTCTAGGAGCCTAGGGGTGGCACTGAGCACCTCTGGCTGCGGGCACCAGGGGGTGTCTAATGGTGTCCTTCCACCCACGTCCTGCAGATGCCACCTCCCAGTGGAGCCCTGCAGTCACCTGGCTCCCATAGAGGGGGCAGCTGCTCTTCTCCTAGGCCAGCTCCAGGGGACATCAGTAATGACGTGTCACTGATGAGGTCACAGTTGAAGGGACATCTGAATGAGGGGAAGGCAGAGTTCACAGTGCCCTACCTGAGCTCAAGCTATCTTTTATGATTTGATGTGACATCAACAGAAAAACATTTTAGTGCCTCTACAGTTGAAAATTCTGTCTGGAGTAAGAAATCCTAGTAGAGTGCGACCAATGAATGTGTCCAAGTAAAAGGCAGTAGTCTCAGCTTTGCCTTAGAAATAATGATTCTGGTGATTTCATTAAATTGCCGTCCACTAACCGTGACCCAGCCAAGGGCTGAAGTACTCGAGACTTGGTGAGCAGAATGAAGATGTGTGTAAATAGTCCAGTCTTACTAAAGTCTGCAGACATCTGGTACTCAGAACCCTCTGCCTGGGTAAGGGCCCTGTAATACATGGTTCCAAAGCCGTCACACCTACATATTAGGTAGCTCTCAGAGAAACAAACTATGATCTCAACCTGAGGTGACAGAAACTACAGGAAAAAAAACACTTGAATCTAAATATGACTTAACAACTACTCAAGTTAAGGCAGTAACATATTTAAAGAGAAGTCTTGTGCCTGGGGACTACTTCAGCAGCAAAGGAAGATAAGACACTTGTTCAGACCCAACCAGGCAGGTAAAGCCCAGGCGAAAACGTAATCCCTGCAAAAATTAGTGATTTCTGGGGAGGGTGGATGAATCAGAGCACTTTTAGTTTGTGTTATCAGCTTTGCCATTTAATATTTGATAGTTTCCTCATTCTAAAATTTTAAAGGAAAAAAAAATTTTTTTAAATACAATTTTAAAGGATTACAAAAGTAGAACTTGGCTGCCTATAATGCTACCTGCAGAAGCTTCTAATAGTCAAAACATCTGGATCCTCTGCAAGCACATTATTTACCACGGAGACGTGTCCTTTACGTCTCATTTGCTTAAATCAGTACCTCTGTGGTCCAGTGCATACCCAGATGTGATGGTCTGTAATTTCTTTGATTGCTTATTGGAACATTTTAGATATTCATAGAGATTTTACTCGTCATAGGGAAACTGTACCTGCACGTGACCACCGGGATTGCTTTCTCTCCATTCCCTTCTCCTCCCTTCGATCCCTCTCCATTTAAAAAGGTTTCTTGGGCCCAGTGGGATGGCTCAGCGGTCTAAAGCGCCTGCTTAGGAAAGCTTGGGTGGCTTCAGGGACCGCGGTTCGATCCCCAGCACCACATGCTGCGCCAGTCCTGCCCTCGGGGCGTGCTGAGCCGGCCATAAAAATAAGTGAATAAACAAAGATTCTGAAACAAGAAAAAAATAAAATAAAATAAAATAAAAATTTAAAAAATAAAAAGGTTTGTTTCCCTTCTGTCTTTTCTAAAACAGCTTCCTTTCCTTTTTCCCTTTCATTCATTTTTAAATGAATTCTTTTCCTTTCACACTTGTAATTTCTGAGTTGGACAAAGCTTCCTACCCCAGGGACTTTCACTGTGTCTCATAGTATTGGACAGCTAGCCTCATGTGGCCTCTCCTGGTAATGACTAGATCTCAGGACCACTGTGCCACGTTAAGTGTCACAGGCTAAACAATTCCTCGGTTTTTCTCTTTAGATTCTCCCTTGCAGAATCAAATGTTTAAATTAATGTTTCTGTTTTAACAAGCAGTTAGTGCCATCAAGACTAATTTTTCACAAGAATTAATTAACATTCCAGACAGCAATCATTAAGAACCACTTCTGTATATCTGTTTCCAGAGATTATTCCTCTCATACACTTGGAGATGAAATATCCCCAGTTCTCTTCTTGTACAGACTTTACTGTCCATATCTGAAGAACTGAGGTAGAGTAGGCTTTCTATGGAAAATCAAGAATACTGTATTACACTGAACCTATGCAGCTGGCAGTCTCTGTGATCAAGACAGAGGACAAATTTATGCTGAGCGCATGTCAAAGCTAGCAATGTAAGACTGCCACTCCTCCGCAAGTAAGGACCTTACTGAAAGCCACGAAAGCAGATCCTCGAAGCCAGTGGTGGCAGCCCTTTGAGAGCTTCTGATGATAATAAACAGCTAGCTGTGGTACATGTGCCACAGGTTCACCGGCACCAATGAACTGTTGCAACAGAAAAGAAAGACTCCCAGAGCTGACCCCTGTCTCTAAGATTTATTATTATCAGGTAAACTCACAGAATTAGAGTGACTTTTAGGTCAATGAACAACCAAAATCTTAAAACTCATTTAACAATTGAGGGGCCCAGCGGGATGGCTCAGTGATCTAAAGCCCCTGCTTGGGAAAGCTTGGGGCGGGCTGAGCTGGCCATAAAAATAAATTAATAAACAAAAGTTTGGAAACAAGAAAATAAATAAAAAAATAAAGAATCAATTTAAAAAAATAAAAATAAATTTAAAAAAAAAAAAAAAACAATTGAGGGGGCCCGGCGGGATGGCTCAGTGGTTTAAAGCGCCTGCTTGGGAAAGCTTGGGCGGCTTCAGGGACCGCGGTTCATCCCCGGCACCACATGCTGCGCCAGCCCTGCCCTTGGGGTGGGCTGAGCCAGCCATAAGAATGAGTGAATAAACAAATAAAGGTTCTGAAACAAGAAAATAAA
>PVJA010058434.1:0-10083 GCA_004027025.1 Myocastor coypus
GTGGGACCAGGGTTCAAACTCACGACCTTGCACTTGCCCAGCAGGCACTTGTGCCTCGGAGCTATCACCCCAGCCCCCATAATTCTTTTTTTAAAGAATTTTATTTATTTTATTTTTTTTCTTGTTTCAGAACTTTTGTTTGTTTATTTATTTTTATGGCCAGTTCAGCCTGCCCTGAGGGCAGGGCTGGTGCAGCATGTGGTGCCGAGGATTGAACTGCGGTCCGTGAAGCCTCCCAAGCTTTCCTAAGCAGGCGCTTTAGACCACTGAGCCATCCTTCCAGACCCCGAGGGCAATGATTTTACATGAAACTTTTCATAGAAAGTATAGAAATAGACAAAAGTTTAGAGAGAGTAATGTATTTAAAATTTATTTTATTTTTTTTCTTGTTTCAGAGCTTTTGTTTGTTTATGTATTTTTATGGCCAGCTCAGCCTGCCCTGAAGGCAGGGCTGGTGCAGTATGTGGTGCCAGGGATCGAACCGCAGTCCCTGAAGCCGCCTAAGCTTTCCTAAGCAGGAGCTTTAGACCACTGAGCCATCTTGCTGAGCCCTCATCATAATTCTTGATACATTCTACAAGCTAAAACAATTTTCAGTCCATATTGGGACCATTGTTTAATTTGTTAAGAAATAAGCCAGGTATGCTTACATATGCCTGTAATTCCAGCATTCTGAGAGATTGGACAAAACAATTGAAAGTCCAAGCCCAATTTAGGCAATTTAGAAAAGATTGTCTCAAAATAAAAAAAAAAAGAAAGAAAAAGGGCTGGAGACATAGCTCAGTGTGAAGGCCCTCGGTTTAATCCCCAGGAACACAAAAAAATAAATTAATTTTAATCTGTACTCAAGAAATTCAATTAATGTTTAATTTATAATTGAGAAATTAAGTTAATATTTTATTTCGACTTAAATAACTTTTTAAAGCTTATGAGGTGGTAGCTGTATTAATTAGCTTGATTGAATTTTTGTATAATATATACTGTACATAAATCAATGGGCCAGCGAGATAGCTCAATGGTCTAAAGCACCTGCTTAAGCAAGCTTAGGCAACTGCAGGGACTGTGGTTCAATCCCAAGCACCACATGCAGTGCCAGCCCCACCCCCAGGGCAGACTGAGCTAGCCATAGCATAATAAATACATAAATAAATAAATAAATAAATAAATAAATAAATAGTTTAAAGCACCTTTTAAAAAAATAAATCAAAACATCACATTGTAGCACAAATAGGCCCAATCATTATTTGTCAAATAAAACTAAAAATTGTTAAATGCTATGCTTTTACTAGTACAAAATATCAAAAGCTCTGTCTGTATTCACAATCTGCAGTTATCAATATAATAAAATGATTAGTGCTTCCCAAAAAGAATTATCGTTATAAATGTTTGCCCCAGAGAGTGTAGCAGAGAAGTCTCTTAAGTTTCTTACTGAAACTTGCAGTAAAATCATTACATGATACAAATATATATCATACGTGTACAATAAAACTTTTATGACTAGTTTTACTCTTGCTATATGCAATACCCTCTAATCTTCTCTATGCCCTTCTATTTCATTAGGAAAATGTTTATAACTCCCTAGTACCCTCAACCCCTAGTTTACTTTTAGAAACCAGCAGTCTAATTTTTGTCTCTCTAGATCTGCTCATTATAGACATTTCAAGTCAATAGAATCACATCACATCATCATCTTTTGTGGTGGCCTTCATTCATTAGCAAATTTTCAACCACATTGTAGCACTGCATATATGTGCCATGTTTTGCTTATCCATTCATCAGTTGATGGACACTTGAACTGCTTCCACCTTTGACTAATGAGTAATATTGCTATAGCATCAGTGTGTGATGGTACGCCCTCCTTTCTCTAGGATACCTTGAAGAGAAAATCGTAGGTTGGACACTACCTCTCTACTTAACATTTTAAAGAACTGACGATTTTCCAAAGCAGCAACACCATTCACATTTTTCCTAAGTAATACATAAGAGTTCCAATTTCTCCATATTTTAGCTGATACTTATTTACTTATCTTTTGATTATGGTCATTCTAGTGGATGAGAAGTAACACTCATTGTGGGGTTTTGGGTGTTCTGTTCATTTGTTGTTGTTGTTGTTCTTTTATGGTTGACTCAGCCTGCACTGGGGGTGGGGTTGGTGCAGCATGCGGTGCCAGGCATCGAACTGCGGACCCTGTGGCTGCCTAAGCTTTCCTAAGCAAGTGCTTTAGACCAGTGAACCATCTCACCGGCCCCTCTGTTCTGTTTTGTTTTGTTTTTTGAGACAGGGTCTTGCTACATAGTTCAGTCTGGCTTTGTAGCCTCAGTTAGCCTTGAATTTCTGGTAATTCTCCTGCATCCTCCTCCTCATCCTGAGTGCAGGAATTACAGGCAAATGCACTATGTTCAGATGTCATAGTGATTCGATACGGATTACTTCAATGGATAATGATGCTGAGTATCTTTTCGTGTGTTTATCGGTCATTTGTTTACCTTTTTTTTTTTTTTTTAAGAAAAACGTGTGCTCAGATTCTTTGCCTATCTTAATTGGGTTATTTATCTTTTTATTATTGAGTTGTAGGAGTTACTTTATATTTCTGGATACAGCTCACCAGGTAAATGATCTGTATTATTTTCTCCCAGTCTGTGGGTTGTCTTTTCACTTTCTCAATGGTATCTTTTGAACCAGAAATTTTTTAATTTAATGAAGTCCTAACACCATATCCTATACCACCAATCTCTTGTTTCCTCTCTAATCATCACCTTAATTTCACCTCTACAATGAATGTTAATATCACTCAAAGGTGTTGGGAACAGGACACAGTGGCCCATCCTTATAATCCCAACACTCTGGGAAACTGAGGAAGGAGGATCTAAAGTTAGAGCCTACCTGGGTACCTTAGCAACTTAGTGAGACCTTGTTTCAAAAAAAAAAGTAAAGCAAAAGCCTGAGATTGTAGCTTGGTGCAAAGGCCATGGGTTCAATCCTCAGTACTGGGGAAGAGGGTGGAGAAGCTGTTGAAACTCTGCTTTGTTAAATTCTTTCTAAACCTTTGGCCTTATATAGTACCTTAGCCTATACCCTGTTTTTGTTACATTTACTCTATAAATTAATACCTCCAACCCTTCAATGCTAGTTTTTTTTCTGTTTGTCATACCCATCTCTTTCCAAACATTTCACCTTCTACTCTTCTTATCCAGACTAGACCTTAGAGTATATGTCCTCTGTCCCTGGTATATCCTGCTCCTTTGCCCCATTGTCTTTTACAATTGTTCTGTAACATCCAACCACCTGCCTCCTCTGCTACTACTGCTACTAAGCAGCCATGCAACTTTACACATTGGTGGCACTCTCCAACTTGCCCTGAAATCCTTTCATTTGCCCCCCTTTACTTTCTTCCCTGTTCTTGATGTGAACTCCACTTACTCTCTCATCCACTCATGTTATTACCATCACGCACTTCCTCGGAAAAGTTGAGACCTCTCCGGTCTCATTGGTACTTGTCGTGCTCTGATTGAACCCTTTTCTACTACATCCTTGAATAGTTGGAAACATTCTGTTATTCAGGCCTCAGCTGAAACAACATAACTCCAGAGAAGGCTTCTCTATCCCACTGCCTTCTCTTATGCTCTTTCTTCTACTGCTGTGACATCACCTTGGTTTCTTTCCTCTGTCTATGCTATATGTCTAAAAAGTTCCTTCTCATGTTTCTAAAACTATTTTCTAGCCAAAGTTAGAGACCTGCTCCTCGTTGCTTTCATAGCAGCCCTATAGAGCTCTCTGAGTGGGTTGCTGTTGTCTATGGGTTATGATTTGCAGGACTGCAATCCTCTTCCTGATTCTGAGCTTCTTACAGAGATTTGCTGTGTCTTATTCACCTTTAATTCCCCCAAAGTACTCCACACAGGGTAAGCACTCAATATATGAACATATGGTATATGGAAAAGGATAGAAACCCATTACATATGAAATGTACAATTCACACATCATGCATACAAATGAACAATTGTTGGAAACAAGAGGAAGAAACACACTAGGACACAAAAGCAATTTTGTTAGAATAGTAAAAGGTAGTGGAAAGTATTGAAGCATAGGTACCTACATATGTCTAACTTATCTGTCTATTTGTTATCATTTCATATTGCTATTAATATAATGATGTCCAGGGCCAGCAGAGCGCAGCAGCCAGGGTTCCATCCCAGAATGCTGTGCTGGTCTTGCCCCTGAGGTGCACTGAGATGATAATTGTGACTGGTCCTGGTGGCGTGTGCCTGTAGTCCCAACATTTAGGAGGCTCAAAACTGGGGAGTCACTACAAGTTGGATCTATACAGTGAGACCCTGTAGACACTGTCCCAAATACATTAAATAAGTAAAGATAATGACATCCAGCAAGAGATCACAACATAGAATATACTTATGTCATAATGATAACAAAAACATAAATCTTGTATACATTAAGATTATTGGAAGAAAATAAAATGTAGTGCTAAATCTTTCTTCCTTTTTTTTACTTTTCTGAATTTTTCTAGATTGTGCATTGTTTTTGTACTGAAAATAAACTACTATTTTATTTCTAACAAATGAATATAGTCCCTTTACTTCACAGAACTTCAAATATTAATTTATTATTCAATATTCTGGAATAACTGGAGAATGAGTGAGAAGGATTTATCTAGCATCCTTCAACAAATTAATGACAGAATAAGAAATATTGTGGCAAGTCCCGAGGTGATATTTAGGAGCAAAACAAATTCCCTGTGGGCTACATAGCATCGATGGTATACTTCAAATAGCTTTGTATGGGGCTGGGGAGACGGCTCCGTGGCACAAGTGCCTGCCTGGCAAGTGCAAGGTCGTGAGTTCAAACCCTGGTCCCACACAAAAAAAATAGCTCTGTATTAGACCTTTGGTAATAGGCTAAATAATGCTGGTAGAAAATAGCACAGGGCATTGTAATTTGTGACATTCAAATGGTATTTAACAATAAAATAGCAAGGTAAGTACAATTCATTTAAGAAAATAACACATAAAAAATTCATAAACAGCCGGGCGTGGTGGCTCACGCCTGTAATCCCAGCACTTGGGAGGCTGAGGCAGGAGGATCGCTGCGAGTTCGAGAGCAGCCTGGGCTACAAAAGTGAGCTCAAAACCAGCCTGAACTGCACAGTGAGACCCTGTCTCAAAAAGCCCAAAAAAAATTCATAAACACAGGTTTCTTTTATAAAATGATTACAAATAAGTTCAAGATCTCAATTTCTCTGACCTACACTGGGCCCTACTGATAGAACTTATCAGAAAATACACTGATCAAGCAAAAGCCAGTCAAAACCCAGTTATGACTCAAATATCAGGACAAATATCTAATATAATAAATTCCAACTTGCTCAAGAATTAGGAAAGTTTCTTGTAGCATAAAAAGTCATTTTTGTTTTTAATTTTCAAAATTGTGGGTGTGGTGGCACATGCCTGTAATCCCAGCACTTGGGAGGCTGAGGCAGGAGGATCGGTGTGAGTTCGAGACCAGCCTGGGCTACAAAAGTGAGCTCAAGGCCAGCCTGAGCTACATAGTGAGACCCTGTCTCAAAAAGACAAAAAAAAATTGTATTAGTAAGCGCATGTGTACAGCACACAATGGTGGCGTTCACCATGGCAAGTTGTGCGCGGACACAGCACATCTGAATTCTTTTCATTTCCCTGCTTCCCTTCATCCCTTTGTCCCCTTCCTATCTCTGTATTTCCCATCATCCATCCTTTATTTTATTCTTTAATTTACTTATAGCATGGGCTTCTTATACGAGGGAAACCATGCAACATTTAATCTTGTGTCCCTATGTCACTCAACATTATGGGTCTCAGGGGCCCGGCAGGATGGCTCAGTGGTCTAAAGTGCCTGCTTAGGAAAGCTTAGGCCGCTGCAGGGACCGCGGTTCGATCCCTGGCACCACATGCTGCGCCAGCCCTGCCCTCAGGGCAGGCTGACCCAGGCATAAAAATAAATAAATAAACAAACAAACAAAAGTTCTGAAACAAGAAAAAAAATTCTTAAAAATAAAAAAAATAAAAACATTATGGGTCTCAAGGTGCATCCATTTATGACACAAATTACAGTTTTTAAAGCTTGGATAATGTGCTTTGTAACAAATTCATTATTTGGATAAAAGATGCAGCCAACTTTTTGTTGACTATTTGTGTATGTGGTACTGGGAATTGAACCCAAGGCCTTCATACTGAACTACATTCCCAGACCTTATTTTGCTTTATTTTAAAATTTGAGACAGAGTCTTGCTAAGTTACTGAATTTCCCAGGCTGGGCCCAACTTGTGATCTATGCCTCAGCCTCCCAGAGTGTATTAACTTTCAAAATGAATGGTAAAAAGTAATGTTATACCTGCTGAGGGAAAACAGCGACTTTTAATTAAGTGGATTAAAGGCTAGAAGATGACTTAGTTTGTGTTCCCCAAAAAGTAGGTGCTGACATAAGGATTCCAGGGCTCCCAGCACTTGGGAGGCCAAAGCAGAACGATTGCTGTTATTTCAAGGCCAGCCTGTAGTACAAAGTGAGTTCCACACAGTGAAAGCCTGAGAGAGAGACAGAGAGACAGAGAGACAGAGACAAAGACAGAGACAGAGAGAGACCCAGAGACAGAGAGAGACACAGAGACAGAGACAAAGACAGAGACAGAGAGACACAGAAACAGAGACAGAGAGACAGAGACAGAGACAGGCAGGCAGACAGACAGACACACAGAAGAAGGAGGAGGAGAAAGGAAGGAAGGGAGGGAGAGAGGGAGGGAGGAAGGAAGGAAGGAAGGAAGGAAGGAAGGAAGGAAGGAAGGAAGTATTCCAGGGTTGGCCAGATAGCTCAGTGGATTAAAGTGCCTGCATAGGCTGATGCAGTGGCCAGGGTTCAGTCCCCAGCATGCCATGTAGCCCTGTCTCCAGGGCACACTGAAAGGGTGATTGACACTTGGTGTGGTGGTACACGCCTGTAATTCCAGTGCTTGGGAGGCTGAAAACAGGATCAGCACTGAGTCTGCTGTGTAGTGAGACTCTGTAGATCCTGTACTGTACTAAATTCAAAAAAGAAAAAATAAATAAAAGAGTATTCCAGGGCAAATAGTTTATTTGGGAGATGGTACAGTGGAATAGTAGAGGAAGTCAGACTAGAAGGAGAAGAAAAGGAAGCCTTGAAGGATGTATCGGCAGCCAAGTTAGCATGGGGGCAGGTATAGCTTAATTGTGCTGGGAAACTCTGGGTGACGAGATAGAATGTGCATGCGAAGGAGAACACTTTTTGAGGGTATCTAGGGAGTCTCAAGGCAAAGAATACTGCTGTTAACTAGTGGAGGCTGGGCCAGTACATGTGAAAATGGTACCTCTGCAGGGCTGAGACTGGAGCACCACAGCATCCGTTACAGATGCAGGGCACAGGCTTGGGCGTGGTGGCTTAGTGTGCTTTGCTGCTTTTCTTTAAGTGGTTTTGACGACTTAAACGCACGGCTGAAATTCCTCCAAGCCGACTTCCTGCCTGCCATCTTCTCTTGAGCTTTTGCTCCTTGTTCTTGCACTCCGGCCCACGGGACTGTGCCCAGGCCTTGCCCACACAGGCTCCCTCCCTGTGCTCCTCTTCCTAGAAGTTGTGCTTGGTTAACAGCAAGGCGAGGGCTCGGTGCCCAGGGTGTCTTCTAGTCTGACCTGTTACCTGCTCTTAGTGGATATTGCTCAGGATAGTAATAACCAAGGCCTGGGCGGCTGTTACAGCAGAAGGGCCTCGTGCTCTCAAAGCATGTCTGAAAACAACCCGATCCAGTTTTATATTTGTTGAACACGTCCTCTGGGCAGGGAGCAAAAGACCAACTGCCGTTAGTCACTTGAGATGAGATACTGGTGGTTTGAGCTCCCAGAGGACTTTGTTTCCTCCTCCTTTTCTCCGCCCTTCTCTCCCCACATCCTCTCTTGAGAGGAATTATTCTTCCCTAAGCAACTTTCAAAGTCCAAAGAATGATCGCAGAGTTCGCTGGGCGCAGTTTATGGCATGGGAACACTTAGCAAAGAAAACAATAATAAAGCCAATGCCATCTTACCTGTTCTGTGTGGTTTTGTAATGAAAGGTCAAACTGCTGTGAGAGTGTGGGCCAATAGCTCCACACTCATCTATGCCCTTCATGCCTTGGAGGGAGAGTAGGGCACACCCTAATGGCTGTCAGAAGGTCCTGATACAAGCTGTCTGGGGCCTCTCTGTCCTGAAACTAGACCTGTCCCTACATGTACTTAATGAGGATTTTAAAAGCCATCCCCACCTCTGGGCATATGCAGCTCCATGCTGAGGACCCTTGCGTGCAAGTGGGGTATGAGCTGGATTGTAGCTCCTGCTGGGTGCCTTCTGCAGGTGTCTGTGCAAGACGCAGCCCACACACTGCACCTCAGGACTCTATCTAAGACTGGAGGAAACTCCTCCTTTGCCCTGCCCAGCCTGGCCCTGTAGGCCAGTGCTTCAGTGTATTCCATGTCTCCTCGGTTTGGTCAGGGTGTTTAAGAGTTGTTCTTTCATTGGGCGTGGTGGCTCACACCTGTAATCGCAGCACTCAGGAGGCTGAGACAGGAGGATCGGTATGAGTTCGAGACCAGCGTGGGCTACAAAAGTGAGCTCAAGGCCAGCCTGAACTACATAGCGAGACACTGTCTCAAAAAGACAAAAAAAAAAAAAAAAAAAAAAAAAAGAGTTGTTCTTTCTACTTTGGGTTTCATTGCCTAATTCGTGCCTCAACTTGCTTTCTGTATAAATTACCTGGAAATCTCTGCTTCTGCATTTAAGTTACTTTACTTGGATCATTTGGCCTGTTATACCAACATGCCTGCCCCAAAGCCTCCACCACTGTTCCCACCTGTA
The DNA here is from genome assembly GCA_004027025.1 of Myocastor coypus. NCBI lineage: Eukaryota > Metazoa > Chordata > Mammalia > Rodentia > Myocastoridae > Myocastor > Myocastor coypus. Next base: position 8,888 of record PVJA010058434.1, read on the forward strand.
TGCAGCCCCCCAACTGGCACTACTTTTGGCAAGATGTCTTCCCAGATATGTTTCCTTTCACTGCCAGAAACAAAAAGCTTAAAGGCAGAGAAGTGGCCAGATTATACAAGTGCGGAGTCTCTACTTAGTTTGTATAGGAACCCCAGGGCCTCTGGCAAGAAGGTAACCTGCTTTGTGATTCAGTTCAGTGATTCAGATGACTCTAATGAAATGCCTCCAGCAGGGGAAAGGAGGCAGGGAAAGTGGGTTAAGCCTCTGCGCTGGATAGAACTGTCAAATCAAAGTCTGCAGGAGCTGGGTCCAGAATATGGCAGATACCACCCAAGTGATGGGACAGCTCTTCTGAGAGCAAGCCACCACCATCTGGAAGGAGTCCTGCAAGCACAGCAGCGAGGTGCCCTGTCAGCGTTCCAGCACTGCTGCCTCAGATATAATCTGGGGTCAGAGGGCCACTGCCTGGAACCACTGACTTCAGAGTCACTGTGATCCTGTTGCAATCTGCACCTGCAAATCAGACACTTCCCACTGTGCCTCTTTCCCCACTTAAATGGGTTAAAATGTAGATTTTCTATTTTCAGTGCGGCCAATGTAAGGGCACACTAAACAGAAGTTGAAATAGATCTTAGTATGCCTTTCTACCTGTTCGAACACCTGCAGTAACTTTCCATCTGTACACTGCTGTTGAAGGGAAGTGCAGTCTGGGTCCAGGGAAGAGCAGCCATCTGCAGTGATTTTTGCTGAGGTTCAGACGAGGTTTTCCTAGCAAATTTAATGTGGTAGAAGTTTGTTCTCCAAAGTAGTGGTGCTAAGGTAATGGAACATTTAAGAAGGAGATACTCAGGTTTATAGCAGTACAATCACAACAGTTAAATCTTGGAAGAAGCCCAGATTTCCATCAACAGGTGAATGGATAGAAAAGTGTGGTGTTTACATACAGTGAAGTACTGCTCTGCCGAAGAAGGATAAACTTCAGCTGTTTGTAGAAAAATGGATGCACCTTGAGGCCATAATGTTAAGTGAAATAGACACACAAGCTTAAATATTGCATGGCTTCTTGTATGCAAGGAACACAAGGTATCAATGAAGAGCAAAATAAGAGATAATAGCAAGTAGGGAGGTAGATGTTTGTCAAGCAGGAAGGGGACGAAGAGATGGAGAGAGGAAAGAAGGGAGGGCAAAGAGGTGTAAAAGGGAAC
>PVJA010058435.1:0-10083 GCA_004027025.1 Myocastor coypus
ATTTTTTTTTTTTTTTTTTTTTTTAAAGATTTTTTTTTTTCTTGTTTCAGAATCTTTGTTTATTCACTCGTTTTTATGGCCGGCTCAGCCGGTCCCGAGGGCAGGGCTGGCGCAGCATGTGGTGCCCGGGATCGAACCGCGGTCCCTGAAGCTGCACAAGCTTACCCCAAGCAGGCGCGTTAGACCACTGAGCCATCCTGCCGGGCCCCATAAATTCTGTTCTTATGGGTTGCTCTTGTTTCTACATTTTTCTGGCGATAGTTTTTCTCACTATCGTGCATGATTACTCTTGGCATCTAGACTGAACTTCTCTTTTCACAGATGGTTAGTGTAATTTGTTCTTTAATTCAAGGAAGTGAAGATAAAGCATTATTATTTAGCTCTTCATCTTCAACGGTATCAATTTGAAAAACAAAACAAAACAGCTGAGCATGATGGTACATGCCTGTGATCCTAGTACTTGAGAGGTGAAGGTAGGAGGGTCACCATAAGTTTGAGGCTAGCCTGGGAATACATAGTGAGTTAAAGATCACCCTGAACTATGAACTATGTAGTACCCTATCTCAAACAAACAAAAAAAAATCCAACAGTGGTTGAAGGATATGCAGGCTGGCTTGTTTAAATTGGCCAGTCAAGGGCAGATATAATAGTACAGGCCTGTAATCCCAGCACTCTGGAAGTTAAAGCAGGAGGATTGCCTCAAATTCCAGTCCAGTGTGGACTACACAGTGTGCTCAAGGCTAATCTGAACTGTGCAGTAAAGCCTGATTTAAAAAAAGAAATAAAATGGGGCTGAGGAGATAGCTCAGCAGTCTAGGTGCCTGCCTGGCAAGCTCAGGGACCCAGTTCTGTCCCTGACACCCCATGCTACTAAAACCAGATATGGTGGTGCATGCCTTTAATTCCAGCACTGGGGAGACTGCAACAGGAGGATCATTATGACTCCAGCCCAAATACATAAAATTAAAAAAATAATAAAACAAAATTGGCCAATTAGTGATCTCTTAGAAATAATGTAGGTAAATTAATTTATTTTTTTTAAATTTTTTTTTTAAATTTAAAAAAAAAAATTTTTTTTTTGTAAATTAATTTAATTTGGCTAAATCTTGTACTGGGATTTGATCTGTTTTGTATCTCTAATGCTTATTAATCCCCCTTATCTGCTATGATTTTTTGAAAACCTATATTAACCATGTAGTGGTTTAGTGTCAGGGAAAGGTATTTAAAGAAGTTATGTGTACTTGGTGGTATAGCTACTCTTGTTATCAACTCTGAGCAAATCACTTTAACTCAAATCAAGTCTGACATGAAAGCATGTGTGTAATTCCAACATTTAGGAGCCTGAGGCACAAGAATTATCATGAGTTTGAAGTCAAATTGGACTACACATAGTTCAAAGTCAGTTTGAATTATGTAGTGAGATCCTGTTTCAAAAAAATCCAAGCCGGGGCCCAGTGGGATGGCTCAGTGGTCTAAAGCGCCTGCTTGGAGAAGCTTGGGCGGCTTCAGGGACCTCGGTTCGATCCCCGGCACCACATGCTGCACCAGCCCTACCCTCGGGGTGGGCTGAGCCGGCCATAAAAATGAGTGAATAAACAAACAAAGGTTCTGAAACAAGAATAAAAATAATAAATAAAATAAAAAATTCAAAAAAAAAAAAATCCAAGCCAACCAAACAAAAAAAATCCTAATAGTACAGGAAATATTTAGTAAGTCAGAAACACTTAATATATTTTCCTCAGGCATTATGATTCCTCTAGTTTTCTATATTCTTTATTTCTGTTTGCTACTTACATATTTAGGTTTAAGAATAAGTGTATATTTTCCATTTAGGTTTCTTCAGCTGTCTCTTTCTGTATCTTTACTTTTATCCTTCTGTGCCCTTGCTGAATATGTACTTTACCACAGAATTCTATCCCAGTCCCCTTATATGGCATTGAATGAATTTGAAAATATCTTTTTTTTTTTTTTGGTCTTTTTGAGACAGGGTTTTGCTGTGCTGTTTAGGCTGACCTTGAGTTTACTTTTGGCCGAGGCTGTTCTCTACTGATTGAGGCTGTTCTCAAACTACTGATCCTCCTGCCTCAGCCTCCCAAGTGCTGGGCCACCATGCCTGGCAGCAGGCATGTCTTTAATTCCAGCTATTTTTGCAGTTGAGGTGGGAGTATGTCAAGTTTGAGGCCAGGCTAGGTAATTTATTTATTTATTTATTTATTTATTTTAATGTCTTATTAAGTTTTTATTTTTATTTTATTTTATTTTATTTTTGTCTTTTTTTGAGACAGGGTCTTGCTATGCAGTTGACACTGGCCTTGAGCTCACTTTTGTAGCTCAGGCTGGTCTCGAACTCGCACCGATCCTCCTGCCTCAGCCTCCCGAGTGCTGGGATTACAGGCGTGCGCCACCACGCCCGGCTGAGGCTAGGTAATTTAATGAGATCCTGTTGCAAAATAGAAAATAAGAAAAATGATCCACAGAATAGTACATATGGGTTCAACTTCTAGTGCAATAAAAACAAAAAAATGTGAAAGCTTCAAACTAAATGAAATACATACTAACAGTATGAGGAAAACATGGAAAGGTATAAAACTCGCTTGTAAAAATATGCAAATAAAGAAAACATGGTGTGTAAATGATTTGATCTTTAGTATAAAAACTAAAAACAATAGAAAGGGTAACTACATTAATATATTAAGACATAATATATAAGGATATAAATAGGGTGTCAAGTTTATTTTTAAATTTTATTTGTTATGTTATGTTATATTATGGCCGGCTCAGCCATAATTCTCCTTTAGCTTTTTGTTTGCTTGTATTTTCCATTTCAAGTTTTCATAGAGTTTGAAGAAATGCTAAACAAATCTTTTTTTTTTTTTTTTTTTTTTTTTTTTTTTTTTTTTTTTTTTTTTTTTTTTTTTTTTTTTTTTTTTTTTATGTGACAGCCCTCTGAATATATAGTTACTGTATCTCTAGATTAAAACTCTTTAGATCATCTATTCTGCATTTGGTCAATAAACAGCTTATTGAGTTTTTAAAAAAAGACACAAAGGCCACTATTGAACATCACTAGCACATTCTTTTTTTTAGAATTTTTATTTATTTATTTTTAAATTTTATTTTCTTGTTTCAGAACTTTGGTTTGTTTGTTTACTTATTTTTATGGCCAGCTCAGCCTGCCCTGAGGGCAGGGCTGGCGCAGCATGTGGTGCCGGGGATCGATCCGGGGTCCCTGCAGCCGCCCAAGCTTTTCTAAGCAGGTGCTTTAGATCACTGAGCCATCCTGCCAGGCCCCCACTAACACATTCTTTTTTATTTTTTTTTTAATTATTTAATTTATTTATTTATTTTCTTGTTTCAGAACCTTTGTTTATTCACTCATTTTTATGGCCAGCTCAGCCTGCCCCGAGGGCAGGGCTGGTGCAGCATGTGGTGCCGGGGATCGAACCGCAGTCCCTGAAGCCACCCAAGCTTTCCCAATCAGGCGCTTTAGACCACTGAGCCATCCCGCCGGGCCCTCCCACTAACACATTCTTGCTGAGAGAGTAATTTATGTCTTCCTATCTGCCTGCCAGTAGGGCTCTTATGTGAATTCTGTTGTTCACGTTGGCTTGAACTACCTGTGGTACATGCATGACTGTCCCATTAGGTAAGGTTGTAGTATCCCTTAGGGAATCTTTGATTGCAGTTATGTAAAAAAGGAGTTGATTTAGCAGACCAGATGTCATCATTACTGCAGATTGACAAAAGTGATTGTATGTTTATATTCACCAGTAGCACAAGCTTTCCAGTGGGATAGTCATGTATATATCACCTGTGGTTCAAGCTGGCAGTAGCTTAATTATCAGGGAAATGCAAATTAAAGCCAGTATAAGCTATTACCTCATTTCTAAGTGTATTTGTTAGTGAAAGAAAAAGTTGTAGACTGGGGAGATAGCTTAGTGGTCTAAGTGCCCGCCTGGCAAGCTCAAGGACCCAGATTTGATATCTGGTACCTCATACTGTGCTGGCCCTGGAGCTCTGGGTGTGCCGTGCTGTGCCAAAAAGCTAAAGGAGAATTTCACAAAGTGCAGCACTTACCTTAATAGCTTTTTGCTCACATCATGTGTTCAACACTTGTCCCTTCTCAAAGGACATATAGGACTTGAGTTTAGTACTTCTCATGGCCCAGAAACTGGATGTGATGATACATGTGTGTAATCCCAGCACTGAGGAGGCTGAAGCAGGAGGATCATTGAGTCTGAGCTGTGTAGCAAGACCTTGTACCAAATAAATAAATAAATAAATAAATGAAAAGATGAAAAAAAAAGTAAAAGTTCTGGGAGGATATAGAAGAAAGGAAATTATTACCCACTGTTGATGGGAATATAAATTGTATAGCCATGATTGAAAATTGTGTGGAGGAGGGTCTTCAGAAAATTAAAAGCATTTGTTACTGTAAAATCAGTCAGTTCTAGGGGCCAGGGAGATAGCTCAGGGACACTAGTGCCTGCCTGGCAAGTGTAAGGTCCTGAGTTTAATCCCTGGTTCCACAAAAAAAAAACAAAAACAAAAGTAGTTCTGCTCCTGAGTGTATGTATATACACAGGAAATCAGAATGTTGAAGAGAAGTCTGCACTAATGTGTTACAGTGCTGTTCATAGTGAAGACATGGAAACAACCTAAGTGCCCATCAGTGGATGAATAGGTAAAGAAAATATGTATAGAGCCTGACCCTATTTCCTCGTATTGAAATGTACAGAGCTGGCTAGAACTTCTCATTATTCCTCTCAGTTGGCCTTAGGCAGTGTATATTGGTCTAGCCAAGGTGCTGGTGGTAATTTTTGAAGATGGTACATGTGTTTCCCTAATAACAGGAGGAAGAGCCAATGCTCCACAGTGTCAGCTGGGATAGAGCCTTGAGATAGAGGCTATGACTTCCTCGGGCTTGAAAGACTACACATCAGAGCTGAAGCACCAGAACCCCAAAACATTAGATACTATCTCAACAACATAATACAAATTACTTCCTTTAGCTGGGCGTGGTGGCGTGCGCCTGTAATACCAGCACTCAGGAGGCTGAGGCAGGAGGATCTGTGCGAGTTCGAGACCAGCCTGGGCTACAAAAGTGAGCTCAAGGCCAGCCTGAACTGCATAGTGAGACCCTGCCTCAAAAAACAAAAACAAAAACAAATTACTTCCTTTGCATATCCTCTCTGAATATGGCAGAAGTCAATGCAGACCTACCTCGCCCAGCTCACAAGGCTCACCTTCTTCCCACAACTTCCTTTAGTACTCACCTTTCCACAATTCCCTTTCCACAATTTCCCCTTTTCCAAACCCAAGTGCAGCCTTGGGTTGCTCTTTTAGTTCCAGAAAGCCATCTTCATGGTTGGACTTCGGGTCCCTTGACTCCCCAGTAATTATATACATATGTTTTAGTGTCTTTGTTACTGCCATGGGTTGCACTGGGAGTGGTAGATTGGAATTAACTCGGTGGAATTCCAATAAATGTGGTTTTAGGAGTATAAGTTTAGATTTCTTGGGCTGAGAGGAGAACCAGAAAGGGACTCCAACATTATTGTACTACTCCTATTGAAATTTTACCCCAGAGATGAAATCTTTTTACTTCCATTTGATAAGTACCTTTTTCTTTCACATGAACAGATTAAGTAACTTTCAGAAAATTATACTTTGTGAATATATTATTTTACTTTGTATTTTAGACAAAAGGATGCCACGAAGAAAGAAAAAAGTTAAAGAAACTTCTGAATTTCAGAACCTGGAGAAGGATGATGAAACCACCAGTTCTGTCAGTGTGAAGAGAAAGTGTAGAACTGAAGATGCATGCATTGTGATATCTGATAGTGATGGAGAGGTCAGTATTTTTCTTTTCTTTTTTTTTTTTTTTTGCAGTACTGGGCATTGAACTCAGGATCTTGTGCTTGCCAGCCAAGCACTTACTCTGCTGAGCCAAATCCCAGCCCGAGAGGTCAGCATTTTAAAAAGTGAAACTGTAATGCTCAACCTAGGTTTCTTTATTCATAAATGGCTGTTTTATGACTATATCTTTTTTTTTTTTTTAACTTTCTGCGAAGCTTTATTCCAGAGGGGCTCAGTCCTTCTTGGCAGCTGCCTTCCTCATGGTGGCCAGCACGTTGCTCAGCTCTTCACGCTTCCTCTTGCTGCGGATGTACGTTTTCTTGATGAACCTGAGGGCACGTTTGTCCTGGGAGACTTTGAGCAGCTCCATGGCGCACTGCTTGTAGGAGGCAAAGCCGCACACCTCCCAGATCATGTCCTGCATGAACTTGGTGTGTTTGGTGAGGCGTTGTGGCGGTGGCTGTGCCTCAGTTTGCTCACATTCTTAGTCACGTTGTGGCCTGTCTTGAGGCCCATGGCCATGGGATAGTGGAGGACCATGGCTACTGTTCTTCAATGGTTGCTGTCTATATCTATCTTTTTGCTAGCTTCTCAAGACCATATAATTTATTTAGTGTTGTTTTGACTTGAAATGGAATTATAAATTACTTAAGTAATCCCGTTTGGCTAAGGATAGGTTTTACTGTAATTCTTCAGTTTTCTTAGAATTTAGCCCAATGTGATATTTTAGAACTGTTGAATAAACTGAATTGAATAATAAATATTGTCATGTGTCTGGAAAGTTAAGAAAATGTGAGTGCAAGTCAGGCATGGTGGCACATGTCTGTACTCTCAGCACTAGAAGGCTATAGGAGGAGGATCACAAGCTTAACCTAGGCAGCTTAATGACTTACTGAGACCCTGTCTGAAAATAAAATAGAGTTAGGGATGTAGCTCAGTGCAAGAGTTCTGAGTTTAGTTTTTTTTTTTGTTGTGGCCTGCTGTGGGGGTGGGGCTGGTGCTGCGTGTAGTGCATGGGATTGAACTATGGTGTCTGTGGCCGCCTAAGCTTAACTAAGCAGGCACTTTAGACCCCTGAGCCATCCCGCTGGCCCCTGGGTTTAGTTTTTGGTACTGAAAAACAACAACAACAATATATCTGGAGCTGTAGATGTATCCCAGTGATTATATATGTGTATACACACACACACACACACACACACACACACACACGCACACATATATATACTAGAGTTGTAGATGTATCTCAGTGATAGAATATTTGCTGAGCATGCAACAGGCCTTGAGTTCAATTCCTAGCACTGTGAAAACATTAAAGAAAGGAAAAAAGGAGCTGGGGAGATAGCTCTGAGGCACAAGTGCCTGCTGGGCGAATGCAAGGTCGTGAGTTTGAACCCCGGTCCCACAAAAAAAAAAAAAGGAAAGAAAAGGAAATTGTGATTGCTCTTAAATCTTAGACATGCTCTGTCTAATATAGTAGCCACTAGCCATTTGTAACTATTTAAATAAAAATTAAAAATCAGTTTCTCTGTTGCATTCATTATACTCAAGTGAACAAAGGCAGCAGAAAAAGCTGGTGTGTATTTGTAGTGGTTGATACATTGTGTCAATTTATGAAGTTTAGAAGTTTTAACTGACTGAGCAGATGTATCCTAGAGTACTTACTTTGTAGACATCCTCATCCTGTGCAAGAGGAGAACACAGACATTGTGTAGTTCTGCACCCTCTCCCTAGGGCATGGACGGGGTGTGGAGAGCCCTCCCTAGAGTGACTCAGAACTTAAAGGATATATAAAGGGGTTGGAGGAAGGATAGTCAGTGCCACTTATTTGGAGGAGCTCTGGTGTTTACAGTCAGTGTGGGAGGAAGGGAGAGAGGCTTGTTAGAAGCTGCAGCTGCTGGTCCTCCCTTTGGTATTTTCTACTACCATGAAATGCTGCCCTCTGCCATGTACTACTCTACCTTGCAGCCAGCTGAGTATGGACTAAAATATGGACTGAAACCTTAACTAACTGAGCTAAATGAACCTTTCCTCTCTTAATTTTGGGTGTCAGGTATTTTGTTCTAGCAATAAGAGAAAAGTAACTGAAACAGTATTATAGTAGACAATGCAGCTAGAAATTTAGAAATATCACCATTGAAAGCTTTATTCAAGAGCATTGCTAGACCTTAATCTTTCCCCTTTATTTCCTATTTCTCTTTGTTTCTTAAGTTTTCCTTTGACTATAGGTCACATTCAGTAGATAATGAGCTTAAACATTATGTTTTCCTACAAATTAAAATTTTTTTTTGTATCTATTTTATATAATAGTATGAACACCCATTTATGGTTCTATAAAGCTATAAAACTCAGAGTAATCATTGACTCCTCTCTTTTTTCTTTCTTTTTTTTTTTTCAGAACCTTTATTTGTTTATTCACTCATTTTTATGGCCGGCTCAGCCTGCCCCGAAGGCAGGGCTGGCACAGCATGTGGTGCCGGGGATTGAACTGCGGTCCCTGAAGCTGCCCAAGCTTTCCCAAGCAGGCGCTTTAGACCACTGAGCCATCCCGCCGGGCCCAATCTTTTTTCTTTTAAATGTATTTGGTTGTTACAGGGTCTCACTACGCAGCTCAGACTCATAGTGACCCTCCTGTTTTCAGTCTCCCCAGCGCTGGGATTACAGGTGTATACCACTACGCCCAGACTCTGGCTAGCTCAGCCTGCCCTGGGTATGGGAGTGGCACGGCGTGTGGTGCTGGAGATAGAACCATGGTCCCTGCACTTGCCTAAGCTTGCATAAGCACAGGCGCTTTAGTCTGCTGAGCTGTCTCACCAGTCCCTCTTCTCTCTTATTTTTTACCCCTAATGTCTTCTTTTTTTTCATCTCTCACTCTCACGGGTTATGGCTTATATCTAGATGTCCTCCCAAAGCCATGCCTTTATAGATGGGACTTTGGATCATGAATGTATGATACTTGATCATGGATGTGATACCTGCTCAGTTCACTGATGGGTTTGTGAATGGATATGTTGGAATGAAAGCCTGGTGGGAAGAAGTGGGCCACTAGGGTTACATGGTACCCGGCAGTATCCTGTTCCCTTAATCCCTCTCTGCTTGCTTTTCTTGCCATGAGTTTTTTCTCCTGTGGTATGCTGCCTGGGCTTGGAACCACCTGACTATAGACTAAAACCTACAAACTGAGTTAAAATGGACCTTTGTTCCTTTAAACTGTAAGTTTTAGGTGTTTTTGTTTGTTTGTTTGTTTGTTTTGTCTGAGACAGGCTCTCACTATGCAGTTCTGGCTGGCCTTGAGCTCACTTCTGTAGCCCAGGCTGGTCTCAAATTCGAACCAATCCTCCTGCCTCAGCCTCCCGAGTGCTGGGATTACAAGTGTGCGCCACCACACCTGGCCAGTTTTAGGTGTTTTGTCTCATCAAAAAAGTGAGACCTTTTTTTAGTTGGTTAAATGATATTCTTTCACTTTATTTTTTTATGATTATGTGTTGGGATTATTACAATAATATCTCCATTTTAAAAGCTGGATTTTATTTATTTATTTATTTATTTATTTATTTATTTTTGTCTTTTTGAGACAGGGTCTCGCTATGCAGTTGAGGCTGGTCCTGAGCTCACTTTTGTAGCCCAGGCTGGTCTTGAACTTGCACCAATCCTCCTGCCTCAGCCTAAAAGCTGGATTTTAGATTATGTATCTATAGTATAAACTTATCAACTGTAGCTGCCTTCAGTTTATATTCCCTATGTTTCAGTTGCTACAATACCAGATTTAAAAAAATTTTTTTAAATTTTTATTTATGTATTTATTTATTTTTTCTTGTTTTACAACCTTTGTTTATTCACTCATTTTTTTTTTTTAATTTTATTTATTTATTTATATTTTTTATGTTATGGCTGGCTCAGCCTGCTCTGGGGGCGGGGCTGGCGCAGCATGTGGTGCTGGGGATTGAACTGCGGTCCTTGTGGCTGCCTAAGCTTGCTTAAAGAGATGTTTTAGAACACTGAGCCATCTCACCAGCCCCTATTCACTCATTTTTATGGCTGGCTCAGCCCACCCCGAGGGCAGGGCTGGTGCAGCATGTGGTGCCGGGGATCGAACCGCAGTCACTGAAGCCGCCCAAACTTTCCCAAGCAGGCACTTTATTTATTTATTTATTTTTGTCTTTTTTGAGACAGGGTCTCACTATGCAGTTGAGGCTGGCCTTGAGCTCACTTTTGTAGCCCAGG
>PVJA010058436.1:0-10082 GCA_004027025.1 Myocastor coypus
AAGAAGAAGAAGAAGAAGAAGAAGAAGAAGAAGAAGAAGAAGAAGAAGAAGAAAACAGGTAAGAATACCATAACTGGACCATGACAGGAATTCGACCTTTTCGGGTTAGGGGTGCACATATAGCAGTCTGCACATCTGTTGTGCTCATGTCTCAGCCCTAAAGTCTCACAGAATCATAAAGGCACTCTGGAAAACCAATGCACAATATGATCCCAAAGAGAGCAATAACAAGTTAGACTTTCTAAGAATAGCCTAGAACTCAGGAGCAAAGTTGGAAATCTGGCCTACCATGTGCATGTGAGCAACACAAATGCCAACACAAATGCCAGGACCAGGAAGCTGCACACCAACCACGGCTACGTTTTGGTGACTGTGTGAAAAAGTGTAGATCAAGAGGTAAAGTAGCTATAACTTGATCTCTTTTGTAAGTCTACAGAGTCTTAGCACAACTTTGGCAAAGCCTGTGAGCTGCAACACTTCAGCTGACTTTCTTAGAAGTAAGAGGGTATCTGCAACTATCTTCTGCTATGCACTCTTACACCTTCTGTCAGCTTAGCTGGTTGTATTTTTCTTTCTGATAAGTAGAACCAAATTTCACTCATGAAAGCTTTGGGCCTTTAATAGTCTGACAAACTGGTTTTACAGGGTCTCACTAAAGCTCAGACTCATAGTGATCTTCTGGTCTCAGCCTCCCCCACACTGGGATTACAAGCATATGCCAGCACTTCAGTTTCAGTGACCAGTATGACGTGTGGCACCAGGGATCAAACCAGGCACTTGTGCTTTCCAGGCAGGTGCTCGGACCAAAGAGTTATCTCCCCTACCCTGAAATCACCTACATATTAAACATAGTGTTTTACTTCACCGTATGGTGTCAACCTGTCTCCTAAAGATAATACACTACCCTTTATCTTTATTATCTCAATTCATCGAAAATCTTTTTTTCTTTGATTGTAGATTCTGTAGCATGAGAAAAAAGTGGTCGAGCTGGGAAGACAGCTCAGGGGCAGAAGTGCCTACCTGGCAAGTACAAGGTCCTGAATTTGATCCCTGGAACAAATAAACAAACAGAGTGGTCTAATGATACCCTCAACTTCTACTTTATTAGAACCATTGTTTGTTCTTTCGGTGAAAATATGTTCCCATAGAAATGAATACCTACATGTCCCAAACCCTAGCATTCCAGAAACTTAAGGAAAGAAAAGGACCACCTGACTAAGGAGTCAACAAGGCAATAAATACTTTAATTTATAGGCCAATGAATCTTAGAGAGAAGAGAACCCACTCTTACAATGCCCCCTGCTGGGCAGCATTACCATATGCATCAAGGCATTTGCTGTCCTACTGGTGGCCTGCCAGACATTTGCTGCCCTCTGGCAGTATAACTGCACCATCAGCAGCTAATCCATCATGCTGTCAAATTGGATCCTTCAGTTTTGTGCTGGCAATGAACACAATAACTAAGTAAATAAACTTCAGCGCATAGCCTAACTTTGTTTGCTAACAAAATAAATTCTTTGTTCAGGAGGCATGCTGCGCTGAGTGTGACTGATGGCATTAAGGTGTTTTTTTGTTTGTTTGTTTTTTAATTCACACATTTTAAACGTTTAAGTTTGTCATCCATGAATTTTAAAAGATTTGAGCAAAGCATTTGACCAGTTTTTGTTCAATGCTTTCTCAATAGTGACAAAAATGATTGGAGTATCTATTCCAGGGAGAAGAAAACGACACCTGTCCATGGCGAGAGATGTTCATCCGGGCCTCATCATGCCCTCAGGAGAGTGGCTAATGCCCCAACAAACGCAGTGGTGTTCGAATTTAGTATTGAATTCATACTTAAGCATGATGAAGCCAGGTCGAGCTTTCTGTAAAAGCCCATGTTACCAAACCCAGAGTAACATCTATTCCTGTCCCTGTAATCACTCTGTCTATATGCCTACTGAGCTAGAATAGGAGTGTCTGGGGACAGAGACTGACTTGTGTCCATAGGGTTGATCATTTTCTTCTCATGGTTACTGAGACTGTCAACTGTAGATATGATCCATTTGCTGTAGGGAATGAAAACATCTTCATGTATCCCATTCAGAGAGGAAGTCTAGCTACAGTATTCTTCTCTAGAATGCCTTCTTATTGATTTCCTAATTATGTTCTTTCCACATCCTGATCATCCAGCCAAATAATTTGTCACTTGTTCCAAATCTAGTTATATCTGGTCTCTTTCTTGTTAAGAGGAGTAACCAGGTGCTCCCAATGCTGGCCAGTTGAATAATTCTCTTTAACTTTTCATAAGGGATTTTGCAGTATGAAGTTACAATTTTCTAGTTCTTTTTCCAGATAGTGTCAGAATATTGCTCAAAATCACATATAACTGCTAGAATAGTCTTCAGGCAAATGGGCATAGAAAATCAGATTGAGGATTATAAAACACGAGGCTGTGCAATAAGTGATTGAGTAGCCACACCTGACAGGCATTCATACACCTTATTATTATTTTTTTTTTGTCTTTTTGAGACAGGGTCTCATTATGCAGTTCAGGCTGGCCTTGAGCTCACTTTTATAGCCCAGGCTGGTCTTGAACTCGCACCGATCCTCCTGCCTCAGCCTCCCGAGTGCTGGGATTACAGATGTGCGCCACCACACCTGGCTCCACATACACCTTATTTTAGCCTTCAGGACTTGGGTACATAGTGTACTTTGACTTAATAATAAAGTAATGCTGTGCTCATACATGGTAATAGTTTGATCAGTCACACATCATCCTGTTTATGACATTTATATGACAAATTTGGTGCCTGTGGTCAGTCATTCATTCAAAACATCTCAAAATTAGAATAGCTATTTCTAGAAGGTGCTGTGGTTTTCATTCTATTTTGCACTAAAATCTTGAGGGCTGCAGTATAATTTGGGAGGCTTGCATAACACCTACTTAGCATAGCATCCCCATATGCCATAGACACATCAAGCAAAATTGGAACTGTTAAGTTATGCAGAGCATTGCCAAAACACTTTGCAAACAATGGACACTCCAGAAAAGAAGTCTTTTTGTTTGGACAATTTCCTCACTAGCAGTTTCTCAGGGTACTTGGTAAGGGCTGAATTAGCGAGCACAAATAAGATATTTCTCATTCACAAACCCAAAAATCTTAATAAATATAAATGCAAATATAAATAAATACATGAATATTATGCCTGAGTCAGCTCATGAAGGGGAAGATTGAGCAGCTTGCAGTTATCTTGGAAATGAAATTTCAAGTTTTCACCAACTACTACATCATCAAAAAGCAAGACCAAACTGGAACTAACATGAATAAATATGACTTGTGCTGGAATTTGTTGGAAGCTGCATGGAGCTTTTGCCACCATGAATCCTCCAGTTCCACTGATGTGAATGACTGGCAGGAGCTCTAGTGCACTTCACCATGGACTTCCAAACTACCTGGGTGTGAATTAGGAGGAGATGAATGCAGAGCGCCAGGAGGAGCTGTAGAGAGGAAGACCCAACTGGTCCTCTCTTCCAGCTGGATCTGTTGCAGATCTGTGACACCACGTGGGTGAGCTTCCACAACTTTCTGTACATCCCAGCTTCTCAAGGGGAATATGGGGACTGGGGACATAGCTCAGTGGAATAAGAGCTTGCCTGGCAAGAACAAGGGCCTGAGTTCAATCCCCATTTCTGAAAAAAAAAAAAAAAAAGGAGAATATGGGTACATACTTCCCATTTACCTACTACATGTGATGAAGCTTTCTTTTGCATCCAGATAGCCAGAATTTTGTAGGGAAAGCAATTCTGGGGAATAACCTGTTATCATTTAAGGAAAACAACAAGTCTTTCACCATAAATAAATGATGAGAGCCAGCCAAATAACTCAGCAGACTAAAGCACCTGCTTAGGCAGAGGCAGCACACAGGGTTTGATCTCCAGTGTGCCAGGCCGGCCTCACCCCTGGGACACACTGAGAGGGAGATTGAGACTGGGCCTGGTGGCATGTGTGTGTAATCACAGCTCTTGGGAGGCTAAACGCATATGGATCCCCACAAATACAGTTTATGAAGTGAGACCCTGTACACCCTGAGGAATCTTAGTGAAATATAGAACAAAAAATAAAGAAATAAGAAATAATGATTACAGGAGATAAATGTGTACAGCCTGATTTAAACTTTGAACAGTTCATATGCATGTTTACTTGCTACACTGTAGCCCATTAATATATTTTATTAGCAATTAAATATACTTAGTCAGAATAAAATATTAATGCCATAAAATCTAATAATCAATTTACTTTGTTTTTAATGTATTTGGTAAGAGATCTCGTTATGTAGCTCAGACTCCTAGAGATTCTCTTGTTTCCAGCCTCCTCACACTGGGATTACAGGTGTGGGAACCACTCTTGGTCTCAGTGGCCAGCTCAGCATGCCCAGGGCGGGGCTAGCACAGCATGTGTGCTGAGCTATCTTGCTGGCACTAACACTTCATTTTAATGTCTATCAGATAATCAGATTTAGGCAGACATTTTTTTAAATTGGTGTACAGATCCACTCTTTGCAGCTTCAGAATCACAAAGGAGAGTTTTGCCTTGAGAAGAAAGCCACAGAGACCCAAGTATCAGATGGTGGCAGCGTCCAGACCAGGTTTAAAATGGCGATGGCATGGAGAATTTGTTTTTTGGGATCAGGGTCGGAGTGCTCAGTGATCTAGGCCCTCAACCCCTAAAGCCAGGAAAGAAAGAAGACTGGCTATTTCTCCAACTGGCAGCAAGCCTTGGTATCATCCGCATAAGCATATGCAAAATGTGGGAGTTCTGAGGTTAAGAAGGCTTCCACTTCAATTTCAGAAGAAGGCCTGGGAGGCCAGGCAGTGTGCTCCCTGACAGGGCAGTGTGTGAAGCAGAGAGTGAGAAGTCTATTGAATGGAAACCTCAGAAGATTAGAAAATCCAAGAATGTGAATGATGCAAAGTTTGAGCAAAGCCGGCCTAGGAGGGAAGCCATGGAAACTATCACCAAGAGTGCCTTAGGGACAGAGCTGCATGGAGCCCACAACTCAGTGCAGTCTGTTTCAGATGTTCCAGTTGGAACTATGGGAATTATTGTTTACCCTGCTGTGTTTTGAACAAGTGTTGGTCCCAGTGTTTTGTATTCCCCTGTTGTATGTAACTTTTGGAAGCTAATGTTCATCTTATGCCTTTGAATGTTGGATATGTTTAACTTTTCTACTGTACAAGGGCTCACAGTTGAGAGTTTGCCTTGGATATTGGAGGAAACTTGGAATTAGGACTTTTCAGCAATGCTGAAACTGTTGGGACTTTGGCAAATCTTCCAGATGGACTAAAATGTCTTTTGTACAAAGGGATATGCATGAGACTTTGGGGGCCCAGGTGTGGAATGTTATGGTTTATGCCTAGTTGTTCCCCAAAGCTTCATGCAATCATGGGAAGGGACTTCTAGAGTTTGAGACTTGAATGATGATTCACTGGGATTACGTGTTTTACTACTATTGGGATTATGGTCAGAGTAGTACTGAGACTATGGGTGTGGCCTGAGGCTGATAGGCTAAGGCAGAGAGCCTGATAAAATTTAAAGAGAGACAGAGAGACAGATGCGCACTGTTGCTGTCTGCTGCCCTGGTTGGTCGATTGCCTCTGTCGCGATTGTTGCTGTTCTGCCACCATAAAGTGGATGCTCTCTGCCCTGTTCCACTCAGTCTTGGGCCAGCCATATATGAACTGAAACCTCCAGCAACTGTGAGCTAATAAACCTTTCCTCCCTTCATTTTGAGTGTGAGGTATTTGTCCCAGCAACAAGAGAAGAGTAACTAAGACAAATACATATAAAATAATGTTATTGTTCAGAATATATTATCCTGTGAAATTCTCAGTATATGAACCTTCTACTAATTAAATGTATTTTTGGTTTATCTTTTTACTAGGATACAGAATAGATTTAGGCATTTAGTTTACCTTTTTCAATTGTTCGTCCTTGGACTGCCATACTGACCTTGCCCCCAGGGCATACCACGATGGCAATTGAAACAGCATGTAGTGATGCATGCCTGTAATCCCAGCTTTGGGAGGCTGTATACAGGTGGATCCCTATGAGTCTGATCTAGTAGTGAGATCCTGAACATCTTCTAGACCCTTCCCTAAAATACAAAAAAAGGAAGGAAGGAAAGAAAGAAAGAAAGAAAACTTTGAATATCATGGCACTGAAAAAGTATTTTACTGTAGTATTCAAGATAAAGAAGTTTTCAGTTGTTAAATAACCTGTATTCTGGTATACAGGATAAATAGAAAAAGTGCTCAGTAAATGGATAAGTATACTTGTGAAAATATCGAAGAACTTGCTATGAGGGGCACAGAACAGAGCAATGTGTGTGATGAGTGGAGTCACTTAGGATGAACAGAATTTTCAAAGCCCTTTTGTACGAAAGGGTCATTAAATGGCATAGAGAAGACCGTGTGAGGAAGCACAAGATCCTAAAGGAGCGGCCAGGACAACCTCTTGCAGAGTAAGTTGCTCAGGTAGCTGATCCATGGGAAGAGTGTTGCTGGAAAAATAAGGAAGATCAATAAGCTTGATCCAGTACATTGAGTTTTACAGACCATGATAAACATCCAACTTTGATGATCTAAGTTGGGTAGAACAAAATTATGTTTTCATGAGAATAGCATGACATGGATTACAGTTCTGATTTCTCGCTCTTCTAGTAGAATGAACGCTCTAAGATCTATCATGGCATAGACAGAAGTAGTCATCAAATGATCACAGTTTTACTGATAAAAAGTGATAGTGACTGTAATAGGACTTCATTCTTAGATGTGAAAGGAAGTGGCACCGGATAAGGTGGAAGTAGAAAGCTAGGCTTCGCTGATGTACTACATGAATAGGTTTTACAGGAAAAAATAAATTGGGAACTTTCATTAGTTTTGATCATGAGCAACCATGTGAAATGATTTACTGAGATGAATAATAATTTTGATGAGCAGGTAGAGGGATGTTTTGATGATGTTAAATATTAAGTATCATCCAAATGAAAATGTTGATTAGTTTAAGCCATATGAGATAATCTTAATATCGAGCTCCAGCCCTTTTCTTTTTTAGTTGTGAGACTGGGTCTCACTAAATTGCCCTAGCTGGGCAGCTCTACCATGACAGGCATGGATCATCTCAGCAGGATGCTACAATAATTTTTAAAACTTGGCTGGTCTTTCATTGAAGATCCCTTATAGACTCATTTGAGGACATGCTGTGAGGATTTTTTTTAAGTTGACGGATATAAAGTATTCTAATTCTTCGTGTGATCTCTACCTCTGCGATGCCTCTCAGTGGTCTTCACTTCCTACTTTATAACGTGGTGTAGTCACCTCACAACCTGTGCTAGGACTGATTTATGTGACCAGTAGAGTGTGGCAGATCGGCAGCATGTAGGTTCTGAGATTGGACTATGAAAGATATTGTGGTCTCCATGCTGATCTATTGTGCTTTAAAAAAAAAAAAAAAAAAAAAAAAAAAAAAAAAAAAAAAAAAAAAAAAAAAAAAAAAAAAAAAAAAAAAAAAAAAAAAAAAAAAAAAAAAAAAAAAAAAAAAAAAAAAAAAAAAAAAAAAAAAACAAACAAACAAAAAAACCTCCTTGAGTAGAAACACAGCTTTAGGGTAGGATCCGTGTAATGATCAACTGAACCCTTCTTCCACTGCACCTTTGACTGATCTTTCCTGAAAGAATCACCTGTAGCCCTTGTCACCCTTAGGATGACACTACTCTAGTGGTATATATATATAATGAACCTTTAAAGAGAGAGAGAATCAAGATCAGCTACCTACAGCATTACCAGATTCTTTCTTCCAAAACCTATGTGATGAAGTTAGTATTCCATGTTTTAAATTGCTGTATTTAGGGCAATTTTACACAGAAACAGAAGATTAACTAGGAGTGCTTAGTAAACGTCTCAAAAGCTTTTCACTTCTGGGATAATAACCATTGTTTAGATTCTCTTGTGTGTCATCTTAGAGACTTGAATGTGAAGTTTAATAGAAACACATTTTTACTACTTAATTAAAATTTTAAAATGTTAATGTATTAGCCAGAAAAGTTAATGTAGTTTTATCACATCTTTACACAGGTGTTTCAGCATGCGCACTAAAAATGAAATGCATAATCAGTATGTCATAATGTAAACATAGACTTCAGAGAACATGTAGAAACATTTGTTTTTTTCTGTAGCTTATTATGATTTATCTAGGTTTGCAAGCAGGCCTGTATATATCTAGTTGATCCTGTTTATAGCAAGGTGACTCTGTAAGCCAGGGATTTCTTAATTCCAATACAATTTGTTAAAAACATCCTATGACTGCTATTTTTTTTAAATGTTCTTTACCATTTGTAGCTTTCACAGCACTGCAGAATGTTGCTTTCTGTATTTTTTTTCTTTTAATAACAAGTACTCAGAAAAGGCTGGCCAGGTAGCTCAGCCGTCCAAAGTGGCTGCTTAGGCAGAAGTAGGTACCAGGGCTTGATCTCTGGCATGCTGTGCCACCCTCACCCCTAAGGCTCACTAAGAAGGTCATTGAGACTGGGCGTGATGGCATTCACCTATAATGTCAGTGTTTGGGGTGCTGAAGACAAGAGGATCACTCTGAGTCCGATCTGTAAGACCATCTACTAATTACATTTAAAAAAAAAAAACAAAACACTCGGTTATGTACTTCTATCCACACAGAAACTTCTGAGCAGGGCAGTATTTATCTGTTGGATTTGTCTTCTAGCAAGGTTTGGAAATTGGAATTTATTCTTCTTGGGAACATTCAAAATATTTTTGTAATGGAATTAATTATATTTCTAATCTCAGATAGGCTTACAATTACAGTTATTTATACTGTCAACAACATTGTTAAATTCTTTGGGGGAAATAGAATTTCTCAAAAGCAATGATAGACAAATTGTCTCAAAAAGGAGAATGAATTGTAACTCCTACAATTTCTACTTAAAAAATATATTAACATCTTGAGAAACCACTAGCCTCCAAAATGCCTGAAGATCATATGTTAAATTATAACAAGTCACAAATAGCCAATTGTGTGTGTGTATGTGTGTGTGTGTGTGTGTGTGTGTGTGTGTGTGTGTGTGTGTGTGAAAATATACATATTTTATATTCAGGACATAAAAACTGAGATTCTGGAAATAGTTTTGGAAGAGAATTTGTTTTACATTTTACTGTGTGTTTAAAAACTCAAAATATGAAAAAAAATATTTGTAGGTAGGAGAAAATCTAAAAACATTTGACAAGGTAAGTGCGAATTTTGAGGAAACTGTCCACAGCATGATGGGCCTGGCATCCTGCCCTTCACAGATAGACCATAGTGGCATTGAATTGTACACTGGAAACAATGGAGAGAAACACAATGTTTTGAAAATGTATGATGATGATGATGACGGTGAAGAAGAAGAAGAAGAAGAAGAAGAAGAAGAAGAAGAAGAAGAAGAAGAAGAAGAAGAAGAAGAAGAAGAAGAAGAAGAAGAAGAAAAAGAAAAGGAAGAACAACAACAAGAAACCCCTAATAGAATCCAGGCATTTCCTCTTCCCAGCTGAATATTTGCTTCAACACAGAGAACTGATGCTAGCGGTATTACAATAGGACATAGATTTGAGAAGAAAGCTGGTGGCAGTTAAGCAAGGGTCTGCTGCACCGTTATGTTCCTATTTTCGGTGACACATAATGTGGTGAAATGTTAGAGTGAAGTCGTTAGTAGAAATACATAATCAGAGCGCTGACTACCACCTACTGCTTTCAAAGCTCACCTTGAATTCTTGTTAATGAAAATCTGCACCTATGAATCATAATTCCAACTATTCCCTTTACAGTCCAAAAGCACAAGATAATTTTAGTTTCTATTTACTTGCCTGTCAGTGTTTCACAAGTAAACTGATGCTGTCTTTTCATTTATTTATTTATTTTTGGCACAGCACCTGTATCTAGAATCTTACATAATATTTGTCATGCTAAATGCACTTCAATCTTTCCAGGCTTCTCCATATATATATATATATATATATATATATATATATATATATATATATATATATATAT
>PVJA010058438.1:0-10082 GCA_004027025.1 Myocastor coypus
GAAATTTGGGACACCTCTGAGTTATAGGATATTACAGCACAGGTTCTCTTATATCCTGGGTCTTTATTGACCTTGAAGGGCTAGGGCCAAAATATTGGCTATCCTTATAGCCCTTCTTTTTCTCCAATTGTCAGTCTGTTAACTTACATTCTCAACCCTCCAGCAGAAAAGCTTTGTGATACTATTACTCTATAACATATGTACTGTGCTTATCATCACTTGCTTATATTCTTTTAAATAGGATGCATATGTTTGAATTGATGCAGAAGTCCCATTGTTCTATTTATTTATTTATTTATTTATTTATTTATTATTTTTTATTTATTTTTTATGTCTTTTTGAGACAGGGTCTTGCTATGCAGTTCAGCCTGGCCTTGAGCTCACTTTTGTAGCCCAGGCTGGTCTTGAACTTGCACTGATCCTCCTGCCTGAGCCTCCCAAGTGCTACGATCACAGGTGTGCACCACCATGCCCAGCTAGGAGTCCCTTTAAAAGGTTAAAAGAGAAAAGCCCTCCTAAATTGCTATGCAATATAAGAAAAAAAACTGTATTTCTAAAGATGAAATGCTGAATGAATTTGAATTTAAAATTTACTTTCTTTTTGGCTCTTAGGACTGCTTGAGCCTCCCTAGCCCAGAGTAGGTGGGTGTTTGCAGGGTGCAAAGCATGGCAACCACGTAGATTGGGCTTGGCCGCTTCAAGCTGGTCCCATGGAAGGGTCAGCAGCTCCCCACCCTGCAGGCTGCTGGCCTGAGCCTCCTGCTCTGCCTGCGACCTGGCCTCTGGTCTGTTTCTGACTGCCTTCTGTCCCTGTGCCACCTTCATTTGATGTTGTTGTTGCTATTTTTGGTGCCAAAAATCAACTCAAGACCTTGCATTTGGCTGCCTTTATTTGAACCAATGCTTCACTTAGCATTTCTGCTCAGCTACGCATTTCAGTTTTGCCCTAGACCCACTCTCTTAGATTTCTTTAAAACTTGGTATCTTCTATCTTTGTTCCTGGCAAACTAATGCCAGGGGGATGTGTGTCCAGCCACTGAGCTCCCTACTTCCCGACCATCCTTCTACTGCCTGTCAAGTCTGCTGCCCTGTACTAAACTTTTCTCACCAGTAATGTCATTTCCCATAACAAGGGAAGACTGATGCCTTGTGAGCATAGATTTAATCTTCTGAATATCCTTTTATAGAAAAAAAAATTGGAAGCATCTACAGAGTAACAGCCTCATGAATAATCTGAAGATAAACTTGTTTACACAGGAACTTGGTCTTTGAATGCCAACTTGCCTGTTCTTCTTTGTCTCAAGTGTGCAAGAGCCATGGGGTCCCTTTCCTACTTGTGTTCAGCTTGGAATCTTGGCATGCCTGTGCTTGGTATTCTGGCTTGGGAAGGGATGACCAGACACACTTTGGGAGGTAAGGAAGATGGTATTGTTTGGGTAGGAAATGTCCCCTGCGGGCCTGTGGGCTGAACCTCAAGATAATGAAACCTGTACACTGTGCAGCTAGTGGCTGGAGGTGAGGTGAGTGGCCTTGCAAGGACTGTGGAACACCAGCCTCTGTCTCTCTGTTTGCTTTCTTGATTTCTTCCCCTTCCCCATATTCTCACCCCCATCATAATGTACCAGGCCACACAGGTCTTAGACAAGAGGGCCAAGTGACCATGGACTGGACCCCTGAAACTGTGAGTCAAAATGAATCTTTCCTCCTAGCTGAGTAGCTCAATGTGATCCAGGCCCACTACTTTCTTTGGGCAATCAGTGAGATGCTCATCAGCAGAAGCTAGATCTCCATGGAATATTTCTTGAAACCCTCTACTTTGGGATTGCCTTGAAAAAAGAGAGTAAATTATAACAAGATCTACCAATAAAAATGGTAAATCCTTTTAGAGTCACCTCATCCCAGATTCCTATGCAGAGGTAGTTGTAGTTGCTGTCTTCTAAGGCAATAGCTTTGGAATGGGGATACTTCGATTGGAATTCTGGCTGTACCACTTACTAGCTGTGCAACCTTGGAAAAGCTGTGGACCTCTCTGCTCCTCACTTTTTAAATTCTTGAATTAGATAATGACTTCATAGGGTTATTACAGTGATTAGCAACCATGCACACAAAAAGTTCCCTGCAGAGCACAGTGTACTTCTTCCTTAATTTGTTACCTGAAACATAGTGGAAATCTCTCACCTAGTTCAGGAGGGTCAAACTCTAAGTAAGAAAGACTATTTCTCATGTCAAGGGAGGGACACACGGGCTTCCAATTCTTATCCACTGTCCACCACAGCATATGTTGTGATGATTGTTAACATATGTAGCAGCAGGCAGCCCAGATTCCTAAAATATTCTGAAAACCAGTAATAGCCTTGGTGTCGTCCCGTGTTAAATATAAAACTTAAGTAATTCATTCTATTAAAAAGCCTGGGTCTTATTTTTATCAGGTGATGCCATGAGGCCCTGTTCTAAATGTACCTCCTATGCCTGTCTCTATAGCAACTCCACTGTGCTCATATAGCCATATATTTTTTCTGAAGGCTAATTAAGTTGACAACTGCTAGGGCTTCTTGGTTTACCAGATTTGTACTTGACCCTTCACTTGGGGCTTAGGGACCCCTATGGATGTGAAGTGATAAAGAAAAGAGTAACAGGTGGAGGAGGCCCCCTGTGCACCCCTCTTCAAATAGTTGCCTATGAGCCTTTGGGATTGTCAATCATTCTCTCTGTGTGAGCCAAGACTTGGTAGAGGTGAGCAGGAAAATATGTTGATGAGTCTTCTTCCATTAGAGGTTCTTTTCCTTACGTGACACATCAGGAAGTATAAACCGGTTACACTGAGCTGCAAGACCTCTGTCACAGGCAGGTAAAGTGTCCTCTGTGCTTCCAGTTTATTATATAATAAGGTTCAAACAACCCAGAAGTGATGAAAAGAGAAAGTACTTGCAACTCAGAAATACCGTACACCTCAATCGTGTTACTTAAAAAGCAACATTTGCCTTTTTCTATTGATAATTTGGAAGATGCAGCAAACTAAGGTAGAAAAAATAGCAATTTTTGCCTGTCCTTATATATCTTTGACCTCAAAGTCTTTGCTTTATCTTGGCCCAGCTGATGACTTTTTATTTCCTTTCTGGCTCAGGCACCTCTGAACCTGGTCCAGGTTGCCATGGGGCTCAATCAGCAGGAGGTGGCCAGGCACAGAGATGAGGTCCTAGGAAGGGTCTCTGCCCTAGACCTGAGCAAAGATGGTCACTTGGAGTTAATCAAACTTGCTAGAAGAGAAAGTAAAATTTTCAGTGGGGTCAAAGGTCTCCAAGTTGGGCTTCTGCAGGGAAGCCTATGCTCTCTTCTTGGCAGCTGTTCCATGGAGCAACCCACACTTTTTACTTTCCTAGAATTCAGTTTTCTGAAGCCCTCACCTGTAGAATTGGGAGCCTGTTAGCAATCGTCACGCAGGTCTCCTTAGTTACTGCCTCTACTGACTTGCATGGAGCTTCACTCTACTCCACATCACCCCCAAGGTATCTTGGAGCAAGAACAAGCCTGCCATGTGTGCAGGAGCACATGGCCATTCCTGCTAGGAACCACAGAGTGGGTTGCCTTGTCACCAGCTGCCCCCCACCTCCTGCAGGACTGGCCGTATGACAGCCTAGTGCCCAAAGCTTACATGGAGCCAGAGCCCTATTGTGATGTATTTCAAAGCAGGTCAGCACACACAGTTGACCGTGAAAGGGTGTCCTCATTCAAAGTTTACTTTCAGACACCCTACCCAGCAGAGCATTTGGTCTGGTGATGGGGTCAGCTTCTAAGGTTGGGCTTTGTTTTCCTTCAAAATGAATCTTTCTCTGGCGGCTCTTCATTCTTCAGAGACAAACTTCTGGTGGGGTTAGCAGAAGGCTGAATCCCCATCTTAGTTCAGGCAGCAGGCAAAGTTGTCCTCCTGTACTTCCTGCCTTGGGAAGAAGGGAGCCTTTGCATTCCCAGATTCATGGTACAGTTTTCCACATATTTTCAGAATTTCCTGGGATGAAACTGCTTCCTCCTCTCCACTCCAAAGGCCATCTGCTTGGTCCATGTGCTACATGACAAATCCTTTCCATCTAAACCTCTGTCTTGCTGTGTTTCTCACCTGATTTTCTGTCTCCAGGCTCCCTGCTCTGTGTATATCACTCATGTTCTCTCTCTATCTCTTCTTCCCTTTCAGTTCCTTCTTCTCTTTAGTGTGCCCCAGCCATTCGGGGAAGCCCTCTCGAGAATCTGCTACCTACCACAGATCAAAGCAGTACTTGGGAATTGTCTAACCACTGTGACTGCATCTTTCAGCTGAATTTGCAACAGGCTAGAGGAGTCAGATGACCTTCCAGAGCTTAGAATGTAAAGGACTTTGGCTCTGCTTGGCGTTTTGCAGTTTCTCAGGGCTCAAGGCTGCCTTCCTCAATCACTTTATAGTAATACTTGCTGTGTACCAAGGTGGGCATGTCCCCTGCCAGCCACAGGTACATGTGACTCACCTTCATGCTTAGTGGTGGCTCCCCAAGGTGGTATGAAAGTCCCTCAGGGCCTGAGCTCTCCTGGCCTGCTCAGTCCCATCCCCTGCCTCTCTCTCAAAAAGGGTTTTGGCATCTGTCATCTCAAGCATCCTACTGTTCTCAGGCATCCTTGGTGTGGTCTCTGAGCCTGTCTTTGCTGTTCGTCCTTCCTTCTCTGGGCAGCTTACTTTGTGTCTTGAAAACCAGCTTGAATGTCATCTGTGGAGTTAATCCCTGAGGACCTTCTCCATTTGTTTCTAAGTGGGACGCAGTGCCCAGTTTCCCTGCATGAATCTCTACCATTGTCCTTACCTATTTTACAAGAATCAGATATCCTACTCGCTTGATCCAAAAGCCTCAGGTGAATGACCAGCAGAAATCCACAAAACAATTATTCAAACTATTCTGCACATAAAACTTTTTCTTGGATTTTTCTCCTCTTTTAAATTTCTTATAACTTAAAAAAAATAAATTTCTTATAACTTTATTGTTATTGGTTTTTTTTTAAAAAAATAAATCTTACATACTTTTATCTGGCAATCTGAACAACTAATTTGAAGGCAGCATTATATAATATAGCAACCACTGTCAAATTCCTATTCCTTCGTTTAGTGAAATCTTGTATCATTTATAATGCTATTTTTCTATCATTATTTTGTATTCTTTAAAAACAAAAATCCTAAGGCAGCAAAGGCATCCCCCTCCATGCCACGTGTGCTACATAATACGGTTTATGGGATATTGAGAAAACTTACCGAATTAAAAGCTTTAGAGAGCCGGGCATGGTGGCTCATGCCTGTAATCCCAGCACTCGGGAGGCTGAGGCAGGAGGATTGGTGCGAGTTCGAGACCAGCCTGGGCTGCAAAAAGTGAGCTCAAGGCCAGCCTCAACTGCATAACGAGACCCTGTCTCAAAAAGACCAAAAAAAAAAAAAAAAAGAAAAAGCTTTAGATTAGTGGATTTCAATAAATAAGTGATTGTCAAATAAGCCCTTGGAGAAGTGAGCAGAGAATGTCAGTGAGGGTGCGAAACTACGTGCTAACTAAAAAAAAAAAAAAAAAAAAAAAAACCATTTCCTTATGAGAATTTGCATTTTACCACTGAAGATTGTTGCACAGTAGACTCTGTTTCCATAATGGCAGCAAATCTAGCACTGGACTTACATTCCCACAATGGCAGGAAAATTGGATGAATATATGAAATGTTTGATTTTAGACAGACATTGGCTAACCAGAAACATAGGGCAGCCATTCCTGAGAGAGGGAAACAAGGAAAGTGAAGCCCATGCTGCTTTCCTCTCTGCCTAAGGTGCACCCTGCCACCGAGTAGGAAGGGAGCCATTCCAAGAGCCCAGGGTCACAGTGTGTGGAGGGGACAGAGATCAAAGCTGGGAAGGTGGATGTCCTCAGTATGTGCAAGCCAGACAATCTCTGGACAATGGTTGTGTAGAGAATGAGTTCCAGAAGTCTGTGTAGGTTCTCCCAGGAGTCTGTTGATTACTAGGGTGTGGGGATGTACAGTGAAATTCTCTGAGGCCAAGAAGTTTCAGGCAGAGAAACTAGTTGAACTGTTTTGAGCACTCCCATGGGACAGATAGTAAGTGCTCAGACCAGGCAGGCAGACAGAACTAGGTATTTTGGGGAGAGATGGTGGAGTAGAGTGAAACACCAGAAGGGTTTCACTTTAGTAACAGGGAAAAACAGGCCTGGAAGTAAGACTCTGCCCTTGACCCTCTCCAACAGTTTCAAGACCTCTGTCTCTAGTCAAGACATAAAAACAGAAATCAGATTTACTTTCTTGCCCAGAAGAATTAGAGGCCTGGGGGGAAGAGACATCATCAGACAGAGAAGAACGATTCCAGAAAAGTGGAGCTCGCTCCCATATGGCTCCAGCAGGCTGTGAGAGGGAGGAGGAAGGCACTGGAATTCTGGAAATCACTTTAGGTTGAAGAGATGTAGTTGACTGAAGAAAATAAGGCCAAGAGGGCTCACAGAGGACAGTGCTGAGAAAGGTAGCGCTGTGCAGAGGACATGGAGATGTGCAGAGAGGTCCCCTGAGGAGTCACAGAGATAGGCACACAGGTAAGCTACCTGAGGCAGAGAAGGAAGTAGGAGAAAGGACTAGAAAAAGCTGTCCATTGAGCACACACGTTTCCAGAAATAGCACTTCTCCCTGGATGCCGAGTGCAAAATATAATAAACCCTGGGGTACTGGGTTGTAAGACACAATTACCCCGAGGTGAGATGTTGCTTTTATTTCACCTAATAAATATTAATTGGAGATCCCAACTAATCAACCTGTTCTCAATAAATTAAACGCACTCTAGGAAAAAGATAAAAGAAAACCTACAGTCTTTTTTAAATCCAGTCCTCAACAGGGGACTGTTCCTAGTATCTCACATAAAATAATAAATTTCACTAGTAAAAAGAAGTAAAATCATATGTGTCTCTTAGTTACTTTTTACTCATTGCTGGAACAAATACTCAACACTCAAAATGAAGGAAGGAAAGGTTTATTTAGCTCACAGTTACTGAAGGTTGTAGTCCATGTTCAGCTGGCCCAAGGCTGAATGGAACAGGGCAGAGAGCATCCAGTTCATGGCGGTGGAACAGCAACAATTGAGACAAAGGCAACCAACCAACCAGGGGAGCAGAGAGCAACAACACTCTTTTGTCTTTCTGTCTCTCTTCAAATTGCATCAGGCTCTCTGCCTTAGCCTATCCACCTCAGGCCACTTGTATAATTCCCAGCAGTACTCAGACCATAATCTCATCAGTATTAAAACACGTAATCCCAGTGGATCATGGATTAAGTCTCAAACTCTAGAGGTCCCCACCCCATGATTGCATGAGGCTTTTGGGGGACAAGTAGACATAAACCATAACATTCCACTCCGGGACCTCCAAAGCCTCATGCGCATCCCTTTGTGCAAAAGACATTTTAGTCCATCTTTAAGAGTTGCCAAAGTCCCAATGGTTTCAGCATTGCTGAAAAGTCCAAATCCCAAGTCTCCTCCAAGATCCAAGGCAAACTCTCAACTGTGAGCCCCTGTATAAAAGAAAAGTTAAACATATCCAATATTCAAAGGTACAAGATAAACATTACCAATCCAAAAGTTGCACAAACAGGGTAATACAAAACACCAGTACCAACAGAAGTCCAAAATCCAACAGGGCAAACATTAAATTCCATAGTTCCAACTAGAACATCTGAAGCAGTCTGCACTGAGTTGTGGGCTCCAAAGACCTTACACGGCTCCACCCCTACAGCACTCTCGGTGGTAATTTCCATGGCTTCTCTCTTAGACCAGCTTTGCTCTCTCTTTGCACGATCCATGTTAATGGCTTTTCCAAACTTATGGGGTTTCCACTGAACAGGCTTCTCGTGAACAGCTTTACACACTGCCCTCTCAGGGGCACACTGCCTGACCTTCCAGGCATTCTTCTGAAATCGAGGTGGAAACCTTCTTAACCTAACAACTCTTGCACTCTGAATGCACCTAAAATGATGTCAAGATCTGCTGCCAGCTGGAGCAGTAGCCAGGCTTCCTTCTCTCTTGGTTGTAGGGATGGAGTGCCTGGATTGATGAACACTCTGACTTTGATTCCGAAAAATAAATTCGCCATGCCAGTGCCATTTTGGAACCCGGGTTGGCCGCTGCTGCCATTCTGTTACTTGGGTTTCTGTGGCTTTCTTCTCAAGGCAAAGCCTCTCTCCTTTGCAATTCTGGGGCTCCAAAGGGTAGAGAGCTGCTGCCTCTTGTGATTCCCTCAGGCCATCCTTTTGATCCTCTGCTTCCTTCCCAGCAATGGAGATCCTTTTAGCTCCATCTTTGCAGTCCACAGCTTTCCTGATATTTCCTTTCTGGCCAAACTCACATTTTAAATCATCCTTCTTGGCTCTTTGCTTCTGATTTTCAACATAAATCTGGCTAAAAGCCACCAATAGCAGCTATGCTACCGTCCCAATAGTTGGCTACTTTGAAATATCTCTTGAAAGATTAATCAGTCTGTGATGCTTAATCTCAGTCTTAGGCAAAGTCTCTGGGCATGAGCAAAATTCTGACAGATTTTCAGCCAACCTGTAGCACAAATCATCTGGAGTCCAATAACCAATGTTGTCCTGTGTCCCAGCAGAAACCTCCTCAACCTGGTCTTACAAGCAGGCCTTCCGTCAGTCTTCTGGTCTGAGTTTTGACCAGAATCTCCTCTACAGAATAGCTGAAGTTTTTCCAGCTCTTTGCAAGTAGAGGACCTCTGCAAATATTTGCTATCTCTGCTTATAAACCATTCTTTATACTCAGGCTTCAAGCTAGTCTTCTGGTCTGAGCTCTGACCAGAATCTCCCCTACAGAGCAGCTGAGGCTTTTCCAGTGCTTCGCTTGTAGATGACATCTCTGAACCTTTCCTATCTCTTCCTGTAAGCCATTCCCAAAAGCTTGTAATCCACATTGTCAGGTATAGCCACAGCAACGACCCCACTTCTCTGATACCAAATTCTTTCTTAGTTACTTCTTACTTGTTGCTAGGACAAACACCCGGCACTCAAAATGAAGGAAGGAAAAGTTTATTTAGCTCACAGTTCGTGGAGGTTTCAATCCATATTCGGTTGGCCCAAGGCTGAGTGGAACAGGGCAGAGAGCATCCAGTTCATGACAGTGGAATAGCAACAAAATGGTGACAGAGGCAGCCAATCAAACAGGGCAGCAGAGCAACAGTGCTAGTCTGTCTCTCTGTCTCTCTTTATATTACATTCAGGCTTTCCACCTCACCCTACCCACCTTAGGCTACACCCATAATCCAAGAAGTACTCGGACCCATAATCTCATCAGTACTAAAATACATAATCCCAGGGATCATGAGTCAAGTCTCAAACACTAGAAGTCCCCACCCCATGACTGTATGAGGCTTTGCGGAGACAACTAGACATAAACCTTAACAATTAGCAAGGAGAAAAATCAAAACGTTGAATTAACTCAGATGTCAGAATTATCAGACAAGGGCAACAAAATAGTTACATAGCTTCAAGAAGCTGGAAGAAAGATAAAAATGGGTAAGTAGAGACATGGAACAGGTAAAACATTCAAACTAAACTTCTGAAGATGAACGCTTCAATGCAATGCCTGACATCAAAAATACCCTCAGTGGGCTTAATGACAAGTTGTTCTTATTTTTTCCTTCATTTCTGGGCATTGAACTTGCAGCCTGGCCTATCCCAGGCGAGGGCTCTACCACTGAGCTACATCCTCAGTGCCAATCAATTGGACACTATAAAAATGAACATCAGTGAAAATGAAGACTAAGTATAGAAGCTATGTCTTAGTTACTTTTCACTCGTTGCTGAGACAGACACTCAAAATGAAGGAAGGAAAGGTTTATTTAGCTCACAGTTCGTGGAGGTTTCAGTCCATGTTCGGCTGGCCCAAGGCTGAGAGGAACAGAGAGAGATTCCAGTTCATAGCGGCAGAGCAGCAACAAAATGCTGGCAGAGACAGCCAATCAATCAGGGCAGCAGAGCAGCAGCAACAGCTCTAGTCTGTCTCTCTGTCTCTCTTTATATTACATTCA